>JAGVVM010000433.1:0-113594 GCA_019149425.1 Psidium friedrichsthalianum | reverse complement strand
CCCTTTTCGCGCATTTCAACCATGTGATAGTATGCACTTTGGATCCCTGTTGATTTCAATTATATTGAATACTCGAGATTGTATTTTGGGCCTCTGTAATGGATGTTGGATCTTGGGATTCTAATTATATTTGAGGATTTGCTACTAGGGATTCTTGTAATGTGATGTATTTAAGGATTCCAATTCGTCTATTGAGGATTTCTAAGTCGCGGCCTATTTCAATGTGATGTTCGTATTACAATGTTCCTATATTAATTGTGCTTGAGGATTTCCTGATCGTGATACTTGTAACGTGATGGATGTATTTCGGGATTTTCATATCTTCTAATACAGTTTCCCCCATAAAATAACAGTGCCAATTGCATAAAATATTAAATGACATTAATACATACATTTAGTTTAGATCACTAAGTTTTCGTAGAAGTGAGTTTGTGCTAATTGTTTTTCAGAAGTGAAATTTCTCAACCGTTACGAAAAGAAGTTGCTATTTCCGGAAGTAGAAATTTTGTCTCATTATTAAAATATGTTTCTGATTAGAAATATACTTTGAAATTAGAAATATTGCCACGGCGTGCCTAGGTCTTACTAGGATCGAATGTTCAATCATCCTTATCGTCTTCGTATTTTTATATCAAAAGAAGTAGCACTCCTCTCTAGTAAAGAACCAGATCAATCACACATCTACGTTCCGTGGAATTCCATATAGGCCCATGCCGTATGTGATGATGTGTGTGATGCGACTAAACTCACTCCATTAGACCTGAAAAAGTCATGAAAGCCAAGGTCATGAGTTCAAAAATGTTAACAGGAGCTCCATTCATATGTTAGTTTGTGCGGATCAATCTCGGAGTATCTAGAACATTGATACGAAGATCTCATGGTACGAATCTCTTGCCACGAGACCATATTCACAAAAAAGAATAGCAGTTGTTCTAATATCTATTTTTGGACTGTGTGCTAGTCTAAAAGCTTAAGTTGATAGGTGAAACGTGGAGAGAGACCCCACAAATTACAAGGACATATAAAACCTGCTCTCAAGCGATCGAGATAATACTCAATCACACTTGTGACATATCGTCACTTGTCACAGTTGGACTCTCACCCCTATCGACAATCCTCGGGTTTTCTCCTATTTCCTCTCAAAAGCTTCACACGATTATTTCTCCATTACACGCACATGCTGAAGCATTAGAGAGCCATTCGGTCGAGAATTCGGAGAATGCTCTCATCCCCGTCAAGTCACCGGTGATGTCCATCTTGAGATAGGGGGCTTTGATAAACGCCTCAAGGACCAGGATCATGCATCGACCGATAGGACGAACTTCAGGCTGAGTCTGTCTTTACAACTTTGTAGGAGAGAACAAACGATCACCATAGAGTTGGTACTATTTTATTCTTGAGGCCCAAAACCGACCGATGCAAGGAGCTAGCGACAGACGGCGGATTGCACGACACCACCAAGCACCCATCCTGGATTAGCCGTAGAATGAACCACAAACAACGAATAAGTCGCGGGTTTCATCTGAGAAATCAGGGGACTGTTCATTGTGAAACACCATCTGAAGTTCAGTGTTTCACGGGTTATCCACGAATAAAATCTTCCGTGAAGGGATTGGGCTTACCGCTTCCCTTTTAACCTCCGTCCCGGATTCACTTGTGATGACGAGGCAATAGGAATAATGAATTGAAAGACCCCGGAAAATGGGACCGTGTGTTACACAATTGATCGACTTGATCTCCATTCTACACAGCTACGACCTGGAAATTGTCACAATAAGCATATGATCTTCATTGAAAACGCGTAAACCATCCAAACTTCAGGACGTCCTAACCTACTCAGGGAACGACAAATCATTATGCTCCTGCCATCGTTAAGCAAAGCATATTCCGCTAAGATCAACGACAGAAGACTGCAGAATTGTAGCGGTACAACAAGCCGGTACAAAAGGCCCTACATGATTTGATAATAGGTTTTTCTCTTTCTGTTTGGGTTCTCTACTACTTGTATTAAACTGTACAGCATTAACAGATTGGGTGCAACTTAACTTCGTAATCTGCGGGTGACAGCAACATGGAGACCTCCATCGATGTGCAGATTGATCATTGATTGTCTGTAGTTGACAGGTTTCTTCTCGTCAGCCACAATTTGGAACGTAAAACAGCTCAGCAAAACGGCGGAGAATATCTTCATCTGCCGTAAAACAGCAACACGGCGGAGAATATCTTCATCTGCCTATAAGCAAATTCTTTACCGAGACAAATCCTTGGTCCAGCCTGCTCAGCAACAATAGACGCTAAGATAAACAAAATTTAATGGAAAAAAAGAACTGGGCTGCTACTTGCCACAGGTTGATATTCGAATAGTCTGTTTCCTTGATCTGAGAGAACCTGAATGTAGGTGTTCATATTGAGATGAAGAACGTATATGGAGAAGAATGAACCACATGATGCACGTTATTTTATTCCTGTCCAAATTACTTAATTCTGGCAATGCACCAATATAAAGGTCAAACTGAAGGTGCTCGCAGCGAATGAAGGTCCAGCCCAGGTCAATGCCAATAAATATGAGTTTCATATATATATATATTTATTTATTTGTTTACCTGAAAGGCTGTAAACTTGAAAGGGCTTTCGGGTTGGAATACTCCATTTGAATCCAGCCATCTCTCTGGACGAAAATCTTCTGCATCATTGCCCCATATGAATTTCATCCTACCATTGCATACGGCTGAAAGGATACCATATCTCCTTTTCTCACACTGAACCCATCTGGGAAAACATCATCAGAAAAGCAAATTTTCGCATCCTGATTGAACAATAATATCAAAATTTATTAGCAAACCAACGATAGATCTAAATTGAAAAGTGAATTGATATCAACTGCAACAAAATCAAAGAGTAAGATCGCAAGAGCTTACGAAAAGAATTCTAACTGATCATCTTTATTATTTTCTATTTGGGGGTTTGAATGCATTTTGTGCTAGCTAAGGTGTGGGAAGGGTTGTGGCTTGAGGGTGGGTCTACTTCCTGAAGAAAAATGGCCTTCACCTAGTGGGCTAACCTTTAAATGTCAAGGCTAACGTGACTAGCCACCGAAAATCAATAACCAAATAATGCAAACTTATATGTATTTTACCATTTAGGATCACAAACTTTGCATGACTGTGGAGAAAGAAAAAATCAAGATATTCCTCACCACTGGAACTGCTGGATAGAGCCGTAGAGTTTCTGTTATAGTTGCATGGAGGTAGTGCATCTTTTCTAGAGCCTCTTCACCCATACTTGCTGCAAAACTGGCAAAATCTGAAATCTCTTTGACATTGCTCATTTGTTTTACCTCTTGCGCAACCTTCTCTTGTATAATTGGATATTTGCAGAGCATGGAAATGAACCAGGAAAGTGTGGCAGCAGTTGTGTCTTTGCCAGCAATAATGAAGTTGAGTATTATATCCCGCAAGTATGTCAGGTCAGTCTCTGTCACTTGGAGAAACCTAGACAATATGTCTTCTTTCTTCATCTGCAAGATCCATGCAACCTTCTGTCATGACATTTTCATTATAAAATGTAGCTAGAGTATTGTTAACTTACAGAAGGATCGTCTGTCAAATTGTGCATTTGCTTAATCTTCCTCCTAATGAGCTTATACACAAAGTTGTCAATTATTCTGATGTTTTTCTTCAGTGCTGCTTCTGATCCAATATTCAGAAAATTCTTAATCTTCCAGAAAACATCAACATATCGCCACAGGGTCATTGCACTTGCATTGTCAAAAGCACTGTTGAATTCAGCGCCCTCTTCACTTGTTCCACACATGCTATCCAGTTCAACTCCAAATGCAACTTTAAATATGGAATCCAGAGTTGACTTCATAAATAAATCCTGCATAAAACATCTCATTATCTGATGAAGAAACTACAGCAAGATTAGCTAAGTCATAGTTGATAATACAAAATTTACCTGTATATCTATAATTTGGTTACTACTTGCTGCTTCAGACAATATATTCGCTAATTTAGCAGCATTTCTTCGGAAGACCACACTGCTGAAGTCTCTCAACACTTTAGTGGAGAACTCATAGCTTGACACTTTCCTCTGTTGGCGCCACTTATCACCATCGACTGTGAAAATTCCATCCCCTAATAGATCCTTTAGAAGGCTGTAGTTGTACCATCCCTGCGCATGGTTCTAAGTCATATCATGCAATGCTCAAACTTGGGCTTCTGCACTAAAATCTCTATGAATAACCAACTTTTTGTCATCCCGACTCTCTCACAGCTCATTTAATATCTGGGTGAATGAAATCCACAATGTTTTAGAACCCCATTAACCAGTGTTTAATCTCATATTCTCTTAAACAAGTAAATTGAACACTAATTGACTGTGTGGCTTCTGCTTGGGTATCGTCACTACCATTAGTTAACAAACAGCAACCACAACTAGCAAGCTACCCAGCATGCCACAAACTTAGTCTGGCAACAACACCGAAATTTCACCATGGCCACCAGTTCTAAATGGAATTCGCCCACCTCCCCATTAAAATAACTAAACCACCCACGCTGCCATGCAAAATATAGGAACCCAACTTTCTAGCACCACCAGCACTGCAAATGGATAGCCTTTCACTGACCCATAGAATTGATGTATTGACGTCGGTTTTAGTATGGTAAACATGTTTGAGACATGAACTGATATTCGAAATGCATGTCCATCTGTATTATCAAAAAGATGCGACCAAAATCCTCCCACTTGCAGGAAATTAATTACTAGGATTAAGATTCTATTCGTATCAACAACTCAAAATCAGTAAATGTAGTTCAGCGCAACCACATAGCAGATATTTAACGAGACAAATCGAAACTCTGAAAGGGGTGCGAGACCGTGAATATACTTTCTTCCATCTTTTTCACTAAAATCCAAGCCATACATGGTCATTGACGCAGTCACTTTGACTACAGTCACCCAGTCGTTTGGATCAATAGATGCAGAGCACCATATGATCAATCTTTCGACCGAGTGAACTCTCTTCCCCTCAAGAGAAAAGAGCCCCATTGCGTCTTCTCCTATAGGCACTCACTAAGCACAAACAATTCGTGGGCACTCCATAAATCCATTATCAACCCCGAACCCCAACTGACCTTGCCATAATTCTCAAAGTTGGTCTTGAGCATGTACTCCACGTTGGCCGGGTCAGAGGTGTAAACCTCGCTCCTGAAAGGGCTGAGCAACCTGTAGGTCCTGTGCTTGCCAGCGAGATCGGTCATGTAGTGGTGCAAGCGACCGAAGTTGAGGAGCTGGTTCAAAACCGTCCCAGCGACAGGGTGGTACTTCTTGGCCGTCGTCTTGCTCCGGTTCTGCTTCAGTGTTTTGGCGAAGAGGTGGGCGAAAGCCAGAGCCAAGACCAGAGCCGAAGCTGTGAAGAAGAATGGGTCAGAGAAGAAAGCCGGGCCATGTTTGGAGTGCGCAGCGGAGGAGTGAGCGACCGGGGTCGAAAGGGATTCGTGCTCTTCGCAGGCTGTGTTCCTGTTTTGTCGGCTCCGTCTCTTGCAGAGTGGGATATGTTGTACGATGGGAAAACATTTCGTCCGATGGAAAGATTATAACGGTCGATTGCCTCCGAATCACCGCCCTGAATGGATAGATCGGGTTGGTTCGAAAATAGTTCAGTTCAAATTAATTAATTTTCTTACTATATAAATTTAGTAATTCGGAATCAATATACATCCGGTCCAACTCATATTATTAATACGCTTTTATATTTGATCCAATTTAAAAAAACTCATATCAAATTTAGATAAGATCACGAAATCAGCGAGCAGGAGATCTAATGATGTGTACCTCCATATTATTTTGGATTTTACCATTTCAAACTCATTCATAACTCATTTACTTAATATAATTAATTATAAAACAACTCAGCCCATTCTAAATTAACAAATGAATTTATAACTTATTTTGACAAATTATCACCGGATCACCCAAATTTGACATATCTTTATAAGGCATACCCTTATAATGTATATGTCGAAGTCACGATATCTCAAAGCTAAATTATTGTGAATCTAGATAAGCAAATCATATACAGAAAGAAAGAAAATTTGACATTAAATTTACATGATTCGGTTTAAAGTATTGAAACCTACGTTTACGGCGAGAGGGTCACCAAATTTTACTATATAAACAAGCCATATAATAGAGATTATAATTATTCGACACTCAATTACTATTTTGAAGTTTTTGATATAAAAAAAATTAATTTATGATAAATTTATGTTGTTTGTTTGTGTATTAATTTAGAGTTTTTGGCAGCAAAAAACAGTTTAAAATGATATTTTTTCGTAAGGCAGTTGAATTAAATTTGCTCGTTTTCTTCGGGTACACTACAAACAGACACCTTCCTCGAATCAAAGCACTTTGTCGTGAATTCTTCAATGTAACCACAATTTTACGGAATTCCTCCCTCTCTCTCGATTGATTCAATCGAACGAACTTTGATCCGCTTCTCGCAGAAATGAGCTTCCTCCGAGGGATCATCGACTCGCTGGCCTCAATCTTCACCGACGGCGACTCGTCGTACGGGTCGCACCCGCGGCCGCAAGCCTTCCCCGATTCTACGTCCATGGACGCCGGCGGCGCTGCTGCCGTGACCTCGGTTTCGAACGAGCGGACGGCCTACAAGCTCAAGGGGTACTTCGATTTGGCCAAGGAAGAGATCGCCAGAGCGGTTCGAGCCGAAGAGTGGGGGCTGGTCGACGACGCGATCGTCCATTACCGGAACGCCCAGCGCATACTGCTCGAAGGCAGCTCGACCCCGATGCCTTCGTATATCAGCTCTCGGTATACCCATTGTTGGAGTTTACGCGCTGTTTCTTGTACTTGGAGTTGCTGTTTGCTTGAGGATAGGATGGTTTGCCTTTTGGATTGATTGGCTCCATTTTAATCTGGATAATTGAGCTAATTTTAGCTCCTAGAACTATCTTGTTGAAGAATTTAGCTTGCTTTAGCTACTAGAATTATCTTGTTTGAGCGATGGTTGGAGTATGACCCCTAAAGTCTTGTATGTGCTCTGAGTGAGGTGATTGGACCATATCCATATTGAATATCGGCTAGTAATATCAGGAGAAGTATACATTTTCAATGATCTGCTACATATGCAATTATGCTGTGTTTGCCCTAAATCGGCAACCGACATGATGTCTGTGGAGTAGTAGAGTAGTGCTAGTTGGGAAGTGTTCCTGGCAGCAATAAGTCTAGAAGAGTTCTCATAGTAGTACATAATCTACAAGAAGCTCATGAATAAAGTCTTCTTGAATGGAGATAAAATTGTTATGGCTTTTACATGTGAAATAAATGAAACTAATTGAATGAAAAAGATTTTGTTCTATAACTCAGCAGAACTGATCTCACCGAGAAAGAACTTGCCACTCCACCTGGGACTGTAGGACGATTATGCTGAACAACTGAATTAGAGCAAACATTGACCTTGCTAATCGGTGGGGAATTTCCATGTCTAACAGCATGTCTATAAGTTTGGAACAAAATTGGGGAAGTAACTTCTCCATTTGATTTCAGAAATTTTTTTTTTATTTTATCCTCCCATCAAGGATATTGGTGGTACTCATGCATTTGTCTAATTATCAGGTTGACGTTTTTTCTGTAGGGAGCAAGAGAAGGTAAAATCCTACCGACAGAAGATATCAAAATGGCAGGATCAAGTCTCAGATAGGTTGCAAGTTTTAAGTCGGAGAGCCGGTGTGTTGAGTACTTTTTATAAGGAGAACCGTTGCCATTCGTCTGTCATTTCTTTTTCTCTTGCATCTCTTACTTGTTCTTTGTCTTTCTCAAACAGGTGTTGCGTCGACAAGTAAGGTGTGTTTATTGTTGCATATATAATTCTTCTAGATTTTCTTCTTCAAGAAAATTCAATTAGCATTGCACCACAGATGCCAAGTGAAGATATCAATTGTGAATGGAATCATTACTTAAGAGAATTACAAAACACATAAATTGAGTTATAAGTTCCTACACAAATACCTGAAAATGACATTTCATAACATGACAGACATAGGTCATGTGTCATAACATGATACATATAGGTTAAATTGAATAATTGCTTAATAACTCTGCATGCTAGTCTTTTTCTGGCTACTTCCTCTGGATAATTTTCTCTGCAATGTTTTTGTCTTCCATTTGAAAATTAAAAGACCTTTGCTCCCTCGTTATTTTAACTTAAATATGTGTCACGCATCATTCATCCAAAAGTGATACATCGTCAGGCGATTGAGCTAGATAATGGATACTTTTAGTTCAATTATTTTTCTAACTTGTATGCAGAGCACCTTAACTAATGTGCGTGCTGCTCCAGTGTTGTCAACGGCATCGAATGGCCTTAGGTATGCAATTCAAAATTCTACTCCTCCTGGTAGAAACAATAGACTAGTGAGGAATCAGACAGAGAAAGTTGCTAGTGCAAAACCGGCGCAGGAATCTGGTAATGGTTATGAAGCAAAACTGGTTGAAATGATAAATACTGCAATAGTGGATAGAAGTCCATCGGTCAAAATGGGAAGATGTTGGTAAGAACTTATGATTTAATTCCTCTATCTTTGAATGGTGCTACTATCTTGAGTGATGCGCCAATTGAAGTTTGTTTCAGCTGGTCTGGACAAGGCAAAGCAGGCTTTGATGGAAATGGTTATTTTGCCGACAAAGAGAAGAGATCTATTCACGGGTCTGAGAAGGCCAGCCAGAGGTAATATTTCATCTGATATATGTAGATGCTTTTGTATAATCAACTTGTGGACCTCCCAGATTTCTCTAATGGGTGAATACTGTGGACTTTGTTCTACAGGTCTGCTCTTATTTGTCCACCTGGTAATGGAAAGACCATGCTTTGCCAAAGCAGTGCTTCAGAGTCAGATGCAACATTTTTAACGTTTCTGCTTCTGCCTTAACATCAAAATGGGTTAGCTTTTCACCTGGATTCTCTTTATATACCACTAAATGGTATAAGTATATTGACTATACATTGGTGATTGATGTACTAGGTGGGCGCGAGGGTGAAAAGCTCGTGCGGACTCTGTTGTGGTTGCTATCTCCAGACAGCCATCAGTTATATTTATTGACGAAGTATGTTAAAGACTCTACAGCCTTCGAAAGTAAATAATCTGCCTTGTCTGTTTCTTCTTGTTCTTACAATCCATACATGTAATTTGGATAATAGCAAATCAAAATGAAGATGACTTCTAATTGAAGGAAAAAGGCTGGCATGAGATTTCGGACTTCCTTTGAAGGCCGAATACCATATAAAGTGAATAATGTGCTTTGCTTAGTCTTTCAAAGTCTTAATGTGTTCAATGGGAATAGCTTTAGTACGGACTTTTCTCTTTTGCGTGGGTGTTCTTTTCTTTGTTCCTTTTTTTAGGGTGAGGGGGGAAGGACGAGAGATACAAAGGCTATTCATCTTAAGCGCTGTGCCTCATTGTGATTGCAATCTCTTTATGGGCATCAGACATTTAGCCCATTGGCAGTAGTTAGCATCTACAATTGCAATTATTGGTGGCTATAATGTAGGCTTTTGTGTTGGCTATTTTTTGCGTGGTGATGGCTTTGGTTTGACGTCTTGGATCGATTCCTAATGAGAACTGTTCAATGGGCCTGCCTTATGTGTGATTTGTTGGACATATTCTCTATTGCATGGTGACATTGTGAATTCAATTCGCTGAGGAATTGATACTTTCTCAATTTCTCACCCTATTGTATCAGGGCATAAATGTCTACACACGTTGCATAGCACTAGATCCTCGACCCCAGTGCGCCATTTCCTAATACAGTTGAACGAGATGTAAAAGTGCAGCCTACTTTAAAATCAGAAAAAATTTTTTTTTTGCTATCGGCGTTTAAATCAGAGTTCCTAATACAGTTTGACGGGGACCTCTAATCCGACTTGGTGATTGTCGTTGGTGAGCTCTGAGTCTTAAATGAATTAGTTTTTCTCCTTCCAGTTTTTTGGGCAAAGTTAATGTGTTCTGCTATTACATCTGTTTTCTTTTGGCTAAACCACAAGCTGAAATGAAATTATTTCCTGATGCTTGTCCTCATTGATGTAGTCCAGCGGAGGTGTGTCTCCTTAATTTTGTAAACTGATTCACGAACATTTTGTAAATAATGCAACAATTGTTGGAGTGTCAAAACGGCTTGGACTTTACCTATTTGCTATGATTGCTTCGAGAAAATTTCCGAGCTAAGGCTTCTTTATCTCTTGGACCAGTTGAGGACACAGTTCTCGCTTGTATTTTGGTATTTAAGACCTTCCGTGTGCAGAGATCTGTACTGCCTTTAGAACATATAACTATGTAACGCACCAGTTTGAGAGGACATTATCATGTATATTTGGAATTTGCTATCTGATATCTGGGTCCTTAACTGACTCCTTGAAGTTGATGGCAACCGAACTGCTGCATTTAAGATGTATGATTGGATTGTGGGCGCGGTTCTTTTCACTTGACTAGCACGACTTGTGTCAAATGCAGGTGCTACAAATAAGCCACAAGAATTGGATGATGCTGTTCTGAGGAGACTGGTGAGTAATTTTATCTGGCAAGAGCAGGAAATAGGGCAAAATTGACTCTAGTCTGCAATGACTCCTATAATCACTTGTAATATTTTGTGCTTCTGAGGGTAATTGCTAACTTATGTATGCTCCAATGTTTGGATGTGATATGACTGGTTGCATGGTCGTCTTCGTTTGTTGCAGTCATTATTGACATTGAAGTCTGCATCTCTGCTTCTTTATTAAATGGCATTTTTGTCTTTTT
Organism: Psidium friedrichsthalianum; assembly: GCA_019149425.1. Taxonomy (NCBI): domain Eukaryota; kingdom Viridiplantae; phylum Streptophyta; class Magnoliopsida; order Myrtales; family Myrtaceae; genus Psidium; species Psidium friedrichsthalianum. Next base: position 102,780 of record JAGVVM010000433.1, on the reverse strand, counting down.
CGTAGTCATGACTGACATGGAAGTCTGCATCTGTGCTCTTTTACTGAATGGCATTCTGTCTTTTTGGTTAATGCACTGATTATAGTTGAGGAACAGCTTTATTTGTTTTCTAGTGCTCTTTCTAATCTTAATATCTTGCTAGATATCTCGTTGTCCTAATATTCAGTGGTGATTCATTGTCATCCATAGTGAATTAATTCCAACTGTTATTCTATGGAAGAATGGAAAAAAGAATCTCGACATGCAACTTTTACTGTGGTTGACAGGACTGATTTAACTTTGAAATTTGAAAATAAATAGGTGAAGAGAATCTACATACCGCTACCAGATGAAAATGGCAGGAGACTTCTTTGAGAAACAAACTCAAGGGCCAATCATTCTCATTGCCTAGTAAGGATGTGTTCTTACTCTGTTCTTTGCTAGATAGATGTCCCGTTTTAAAGAACTACATTATTTGTGTTTGTTGATTTGTTGGGGAAAGTGTCTAGACACTTTTTGTACTTTGAGCCATTTGTAATTTCACTTGGTGATTTTTTTGGGGTAAAAGAATTCTCTTCATAGTACAGGAGGTCAACTGATAGACAGAAAACCAAATAGCTGATAGATACAGAGGATGATCTTACATTCTGCCCAAAGTACAGAAGGTCAACTGATAGACAGAAACCAAATAGCTAACATATTCAGAGGAGTAGTTTCTCAATGGCACAAATAGCTTTGGGTGAGGGGTTCTATACTTTGGCCAGTGTGTGACCGTTGGGAGGAGGTTCTTGATGACTCAATTCTAGAATTACTTGGCTGAGCAGTTGTGGATGTATATTTTTTTTGGTTTTATCTTGGTGATGGAAATTTAGTTGGACTTGCCTTAAAATTGGGAGATATAAAAGGAAGGAGGGGTTCTTGCTTATTCTGGCAGATGGTGGAACTGTAAAAATAGGTAGGATGCTCCGAAGAATATAAATTCACCTTGGCTCAGTAATACTCGATTCCTGAACTTACCAGTTAGCAACAATTAGGTCAGACACCTTACCCAAAAAACAATTAGGTCAGACAAACTCAAAATGTGAACAAGGTCACCTGATTTCTATGATGGTACAGAGCCATAATTAGTGCTTGACGAAGCCAAAATTGCTACTTTACACCTTGCTTGTTCAAACTTCTCTCTTTCTTCCTAATTTGAGCTCCTGGCAATCACCTGCACTTCCATGATTATTTTAGAGAGATTCTTTTCGAATAATATTTTTGGAATTTTTTTTTTAGCTCTCAAACCTCTTCTGGCTTTCGGGAAAAAAATATTCCTGCTCATCCACTTATGGTATTCTCACTGTATCAGTCGCAAACATAAGTATCTTCGTTTCTGCATTCGACCATGTATGCTATGTCATTAGAGCATTTTCTAGTTGATGTGCTGCTTTAATTTCTTTGCTGAAAGAAAGATTTATGTTCATATCATGTCACAGGTGGAGATTTAGAAAGACTTGCAAGAGATACAGAAGGTCAGCTAGCTCTTTGCTCATGCTAGTCCTTGATTCTGTGCAGTGTAGACTTTGGTGTGATTCTCATTACTGCACGCCCATAAGATTAAGTCAACAACCAATGTAGGGTATTCTGGAAGTGATCTGCAAGCCCTATGTGAAGAAGCTGCTATGATGCCAATAAGGGAGCTTGGAACAAATATTCTCAAAGTCAGGGCAAATCAGGTAGTATAATCAAGCTACTTTCTACACTTATTACGTTCTCATGGGAACAAAGAAGAATTTGGTAAAAATTTCGCTTAAATGCAACATTATTTTGGCCGTGTCTGAGTTATTAGGTTGTGAATTTTGGTTTTCTGTGAGGGTGACAAAAAAAGTAATTACTAATGAAAAAATCCAGTTTGAAATTATGGTTCCATGGTTCTTTGGAAACAAACCTAGTGAATTTTTTATTGCCAGAAGAACATCTTTGGACCATATTCAATATTTGGGAGCGTAGAAATTAGCTTATCTATCACTAACTGGGTTTTTACTGTCTCTATATCTTTTTCGACTTTCAGCTGCAGAAACCTTTTTTTTTTTTTTCGGGTCTAGCAGCCGCAGAAACTTGCATGAGTGATTTGTCTTCTATTTAACGATCGAATTAGACTCTTTGTGTATGATGTCAATCCGTAACACGTCAAATCTTCTAAAGATGAAAATCTAAACTCAGTCATTTAAGTATCTTTTTTATTATCAAAATTAGTTTTTTGATAACTAAATATAGGGGTGAGCAAATTAACGGTTTTAAACAGTTGAAATGAACTGAACTGAACTGAAATTGTTTGGTTTGGATTGGATACGAGGGCTCTTTTCAAAACTGTAAGTTAAACTGAATTGTTTTTGTAATTTTTCAGATTTGTTCATTGTATAATTTATTAGACATTCTACCTTAAGTGAAGATTACATAGCTACTTAGTTATCAAAAGTTCTATTTGGTTAGGTTAGGTTTGGTTTGTTTCCAAATCCTTATTTGTTGGAGTTTATTTTAGGTTTTCTTGAATTCAATTGGTTTGGTTGGTTCAGTGTGGATTCTAAAATGAAACAAACTAAATTATGCTCATCCCTGCGAAAGACATAAGTTAGAAGCTGACACCTAGCTTCTTGCTTTCTAGCTCCTAGTTTTATGCCAAATGCCATTAATTGGGGGCAAAAACTCCCTCCCATCACACACTAAACGTTCTCATAGTGAACTGCCCTCCCTGATACAAATTTGGGCTTGGAACTCGGGATCCATAAAGAATGAGCTGATAAGTGATCTTAGAAACTAAGTATTACTAGCTTTCCATCACGTGAGAATCGCGCAAATTGGAGGTCTCACAGCGAAGTTATGTGTGTTCTGAGGTGACTGCTTCCTTGTCATCTAGCTATCGGCCAAATCAGTTGCCTGATTATAGGAGACCTCGCCTGACTATTGGGTGAGTTGCCTAATAGAAGGAGCATTATTGACTATTTGCTTCTATCCTGTGACATTATCCTTGGACCCACCTTAGCCACATGACATCTCTTAATATCATTTGTTGCTGTTGTCTGGTATTAGATTCCAATGAGGAGAAATCTGCAGCATTTTTTTTTCCAGTAAAATACAGCATGGTTGCGTTTATATTTCATAAGGAGCACTGATTCATATTCTAGGTTCTAACACAAAATCTTGGAAGTATCGGTGTTCATGGAACATTGTGAATTTTAGTTCAGGCTCCGTTTGTTTCACGGAAAATGGCATTCTGGGGGAAAACATTTTTCAGGAAGTCATTTTCCAAGAAAATAACAATATTTTCCGGTGTTTGGCTAATACTTAAAAATGAACTGGAAATGATTTTCGCCGTTTGGCAAGCAATTGATTTTCCGGTGACCGGCGACGGGCGGTGGCGACGACCGGCGATCGGCGGCAACGACCGGCGACCGTCGGCGGCCAGCGGCGACGACTAGCGTTAGGTGGCGGCGGGTGGCCGTGGGCGGCGATCGACGGCGGCGACCGGCGGAAAATGATTTCCTCTTTTCAAAATGAGAAAAACGTTTTCCACACTTTTCAAAGAGATTTTTCCATAAGAGGAAAATGTTTTTCCAGGGTTAGCCTATTTTTCGCCCCCCAAATATCGGAAAATCCGGAAAACATTTTCTAGGAAGTCAATTTCCGTGAAACAAACGGAGCCAATGGTTGGAGCTTTTCCATTTACTGCTGCCTTACCCGCAAAGGGCTTCTATGGATATAGTTCGAAATTAGCATTGAATTTGGTGTTTCAGAGTTCACCTGCAGCGCCATGAAAATTTCTCATCATCCTGGTAACCTTTTGAAAATCTTGTTTCACATGATTGGTATTCTATTTTCACCAGGTAAGGCCTCTTAGATACGAAGATTTTCAAAAGGCGATGACTGTGATTAGACCCAGCTTACAAAGAAGCAAGTGGGAGGAACTTGAGCAGTGGAACAAAGAGTTTGGCTCTAGTTAGAAAGTTTTTCTCGGTTCTTCGATGAACGCCTTGAGAAGCGAATGCAGATGCAGAGCTCAACTGGATTGTTCCCAGAGACGAGTAATATCGATGGACTTGTATATAAATCACAATTCACATCGTGTACTTATTGTGTCGTGTATAAATCACAATTCACGTTGTGAACTCATTATGGCATCGTACTCTTCGGTTGAGCCATGTCAGACTGTGTATAATATTCAGATTCTTTCGTATCGAAACAGCTTCACTATATTGCTACTTGTAGGCAGTGTGAGTTCCGTTTCAGGCACATCAAATTTGAGTTCTGGTTCTGGGGCAAGCCTTTCCTTTCGGCTGCATGTGATCCTCACGCGCTTAATTGAATCATTTGACTGTTTCTGGTTTTTCCTTCCATAGTTTTTGATGGGGGCTTGTAATTTTGTTGGGGAAAGAATGACAGTTCATTCACGGCATCCGAAAATTTTAGGAATTTGTGTATTTGATCAGGATCGATGGCAACCTTGGTGACCTGATCGATTTTCATTTAAACTTTACAATGAGATTGAGGAATTGCACTAACCTTTTGGAAACCAGTCAGGAGTTGGGCAAACTAAATTTTAAATCGGACAAAATTAATATAGAGCTTTATTGTGAAAATCGGACAAGACCATTATGAGCATCAGTCGAAATTTAATGTAGAGCATTATTGTCCTAAATCTGAGAATGACGCATGATGCATTTTTGGGATTGAATCTCTTATATTGTTAATTAAAAGAAATTGCACGAATGAAGTGGGCTTGCACTTCTCCTTGACAAATTCTTCTAGGAACTTTTCAATATGTGATTTTCAATTAGTTTTCAATGAATAAATGTGCACTAATTTAATAAAAATTATGAGTAATTTGGGCAAACAATATATATGGCATTATTGTTGTACCTTAGCATAATATTCCCTAAAATGAAATGTTCAATCAGACAAACAGTGATTCGTGATTGGTTGGTTACGCCACGTCATCTGTGCCACGTGATACAAACTTTAGATGAATTACATTTAAACGGTGCCGTTTGGGTGGTGAACATGGGTGATTTCAAATTCCAAGTCTCCCTCCTCTCTTCTCTCTCTCTCTCTCTCTCTCTCATTGAAGACCACTGCAAGCAATTTGCAGTAGCGCCAATCCAAACAGAGATGAAGTCGGAGGGAAGTCAAGGAGAGGATGGTCGCTGCGGGACTTCGAGATCGGCAAGCCCCTCGGCAAAGGCAAGTTCGGCCGAGTCTACCTCGCCCGAGAGGTCAAGGTACGCTTTCGATCGCGGCAAGATTTGTTTTGTTTTTTTCCGCATTCTGATTCAAAGCGGAATTCGTGGAAGACGACGATAGTTTGAATTCGTTCGTGAGCGGTCGTTTGGAATTGGAGGCTTCCCGCATTTCTCCTTGCTACTGTTGATCCTCGCATGCCTCGGAATCATAGTTCGCTCGCATCGCTTCCTCGGCGCGACCCTAACTGTGCTAAACAGGACGGTTTCACGCGGTCCGATTGATGTTGGTGCTCCGGACATTCGGCAGTTGGCTCGATTTGCTCGAATGGCACGCTCGGTCCTCTCCTCTCCACGTTTTTTCCTAATTTGTCTAGCCATTGGAGAGAATGGACTTGGATTTTTGTTTCTTCCTAAATGACTAGTTTTTGTTGTGGCTGTCTTTTTTTCTTGGTGTGTTCTTCATTCTTCCTTTTTACCTGTTCTGTTTCAAATTTTAGGCGTTGAAGGTGATATTTAAGGAACAGATCGAGAAGTACCGCATCCACCATCAGCTGAGGAGAGAGATGGAGATCCAAACTAGCCTTAGGCACCCAAATATACTGCGCCTCTACGGTTGGTTTCACGACAACGAGCGCATTTTTCTGATACTTGAGTATGCTTATGGAGGCGAGCTGTACAACGAGCTGAGGAAGCATGGTCATCTAAACGAGAAGCACGCTGCACGGTGATGCCTTCTTTTGCAATTTGCTTTATGCTCAATGCTATTTTGGAGTTAGCTTATGGCAGAAGCCTCATTTGTTTGAATTGCCTCTACTGTTAAACTTCAGTACATGGCAGCCTCGCACAAGCATTGGCATACTGCCATGAGAACCATGTGATTCACAGGGATATTAAGCCAGAAAATTTGTTGCTTGATCATGAGGTATTCACAGAAATCTATTTATGTACTGTTCGTTTTAATGAAATTTAAACATGCTAATTCATGTTGGTATGCAGGGGAGGTGAAAAGTTTAATATTGTAAAGTGATTTGTCTTAAAAAATTTCGTTGGGGTTACATTGAATCTGCTCATGGGACAATTTTCATTTTAGAATCACACACTGAAGGATGTAGCTGAGACTATGGACAAATTTTTTGGATTGTTGCTTTTAGGAGAAAGCTGAACCTGGTTCGGTGTTCAATTTGTGCTACAAGATCTTTGGAATTGGTGATGGTTCTTAGTTCTCACACCCTCCTTATGTGTGGTCTACTCTATTCCTATGCGTGTAAACATCCGTACAATAAAGTCATTATCCAGTTATGAGATAACTAAGCATGACTAGATACAGTTAGAGGTGTTTCTGCTTGAACAATCATTTGTGTATTTTACCTTTCCATGTTGTAGCTCGCAGTAAGAGGAGCTTCAAATTTTGTTTCTCTTTCAGAGTCTGTCGTTTTGCTCGTTAAAAGTGGACTTGTGTGTTTAAGGTCATTACCATTTATTATTGGTCAGATTTTATCCATTATGGGCCAGCTGGAATGAATCTTTTAACACGTTGGTAAAGAAGAAGACAGGAAAATATTTCAAGGATATATGGTAACACAAGTTATATTTGTACAGGGTAGGCTGAAAATTGCAGACTTCGGATGGTCTGTACAGTCGAGAGCAAGAGACACACTATGTGTGGAACTTTAGATTATTTGGCACCAGAAATGGTAGAAAATAAAGCTCATGATCATGCTGTAGATAACTGGACTCTGGGATCCTTTGTTATGAGTTCCTTTATGGCGTCCCTCCATTTGAGGCTGAAAGCCAAAGCGATACATTTAAAAGGTAGAAATGTGAAGATTGCTTTTAATTTCCTCCCTCAACCCAGCATTAAAGAGAACCAAAAACACGTAACTTGTAGTTGAATGCAGGATAATGAAAGTGGATTTGAATTTTCCTCCCGTTCCTCACGTATCTTCAGAGCTAAAGATCTTATTTGCCAGGTAATAAGCATATTAGCATTTGGTTCGCTTGATATATTGCCAGCAACGGTGGCAGCGGGTACATTTAGAGCTTACTGAATCGCTTTCCTTTTCTTTTGCAGCTTCTGGTTAAGGAATCTTCAAAGAGGCTCTCTCTTCAGAACATCACGGAGCACCCTTGGATCACCAAGAATGCAAATCCTGAGGGTATCTGCAGTTAGTGTAAGTTTGCTTTGGCTGCAAATGTGTAGGATGATAACTGAAACGAGGTCTATTGGATCATTGGATGCTAAAATAGGTGTTAAACCCTCTGTGTGTGTTGTAAATGGATGTTCTTAGGGATGAAAATGCAAAGAGTTAAGAGAGATTTTGTCGGAGGCAGATGCATCTGCTGATGTACCTTTTCTGCTTACGACGGCTTCGAAAATCCAGGCCATCGACTTCCTCCGAACCTAGATGATGAATTCTGACATGCAAAGTTGTTGAGGGTGCATCATTGTACTTGTTTTGCAGAAAGGCCACTTCAAGGAGAAATTCTTCTAATGTTGCGATTTGCAAAGAAAGCCAAAAAAGAGAAGCGTTGTCATTGATGATATGGCCTTCAACTTCAATTGGGCACTCCTGGCTTTTTCAACATTTCGGCCTTACGGCTTGCACTAATTGGCGAAATTGTCGTGTCTACCGTTAGCTTAGAGAGAGAGAGAGAGAGAGAGAGAGAGAGAGAATGGCGTTGACAAAGGACCACGAATTGGATAGATTTTGCTCATGTGAGCATATCCCCTGTTTCAATCGGACTGAAACAGAGGAAACATTTCCAGGTAATATCCAACAGCAGGCAAAAAGAGAAAGCCATTCCGTTGTTTCACTGAAAACAAGTTTTGGAAACCCTTCATTTCTCACCAAACGAATTTTCTGTGAAAATCTTGCAAATGACAATGAAAATTTGAGGCAAATAAGCATGTGACCCGTACCGGTAAAGGGATTGGGAATAGGCCAGGAGAGTTTCAAGTTTAAGATTCAAATCCCCGTGAGCACCACACACACATGTACATCAAGGAGAGAAACGGGACAAGCAAAAAAAACACAATGAATGAGAAATTCCTCAAGCCAAATGGCCTTATGTAATTCCGATAGGTTTATTGGTTTATGTAGTCATGTACTCTTAAAAGATACGAGGGTTAAATAATCTTTTTAGCATTTAGATATTTAAACATTTCATTTATCCAGCATGTATATATGAGTAAAATCATGAATCGTGTGTATTTGATAAATTTCGATATGAAATCCCAACGTTAGTTTATTAGAGTAATCGATTACCACAATTCTATTATTATCTTACCGAGTCATGTGATACCTAAAAATAATATTATTGAAAGTTAAGTAAATTATTGCAAAGTACTAAAATATGATAAATATAAAATGAGAAGTAACCATTAATTTTTAAACACCGATAATGATTTTTGGTGGCTTTTTCTCAATAATTAACGACATGTACATCGTCCCATGTAGACATTTTATTTATTTTTTTGGCCTTTTTGACTAGTGTTTTTATCTTATATTATTATTTTTTTCTTTTTGAAGTTCCCACGTGTGCTTCCTATTGCCTCCAAGCTAACCTTGGAAAACAAAACGCCATCGCACAAGGACAAGTCAAAAGCCAATACCTATTACCCTCCCAACCGAACACCGATGGCGGACAATCCCCACCGCGCCGCCGCCGCCGCGCGCCGCCTCGTCTTCGCCGGAAAAGCGCCACCGGTCCGTCTTCGAATTGCCGCCCGACTTCTTCGACTCCTGCGTCCTCCTTCAATCTCCACACTCCTCCTCATCGACGACCGCTGCCTCACTCGTCCTGCCTTCCCAAACCGAAGCCCCCTCGCCTCCGACCTCAAAACCCAGAGGATAGCCTCGAAGGCGGTAAGGGCTGCGCGGACGGCGTCGCCCTGGCCAGATGGACCTGCAACACTTGCAAGCGAGTTCGAGTCGCTCCTCGACCAGCGCTCGCATTTCAAGTCGATTTCCATCGCCTCAATGTGAGCTCTTTCGACCTTTTGCAGTCTCCCTGCTCTCTCTTTACGTCGATTCTCAAGGATTGGTAGATGCGGCTGTGTTGGTCGTAGCTTAGAATGATGAGAGTGTTTCTGATGATGATGACCGATAAATTTGGCCGGCGGTTCTTGGGCTTAGTGAGCTTAGGGGCCATTTGATTCGTGAAATATGGCTGGACTTCAGTCTACCATGTGGATCCTCGGATTCTAAAATCGCTCTGGCTCAAGGCTTTTCCCCCGGTAACAAGTAACCGATTCAAGATGATGCCTGAGGAAAACTTCCGCAATCTGTTGGTAATTGTGAGATTATGTGAATCATGACCTTATAATTGTTCTAAATGGAATATCTGAACATGCCATATGGGTATGACCCCTATCCAGGATGCTGTTGTGCAAAAGTACCCACTTCCCCTTTCTTCGAGTTGTCATGAATATTTGCTTGAACTTGGAGATTTCACCAATAAAACTATGACTAATTACCGTGTATGAGTTTTGATAATGATATCTGATTGATTCAAGTTTCCCTTTCTTATTTAGGTAAAGCTGAGCGTTGCTGGGAAAGATGTATGGAGGAGGAGGATTTTGATAAGCTGACATCTGATTCATTGAAAGACTATGAGATATCAAGCATATCAGGTTCAGAAGATGAACTTGACCGGGGATCCAGGCTCCACAGTGAATTTAATAAGGGATTTGATGAAATTATTAAGCAGAAGATATTTCTGCAGCTTCGGACTGGCGAAATAGTTTCCATCTGGAAGTCATTACTTCAGAGTGAGTCTGAAGCTGTACTCTATGATAATGGTAAAGCAGTCGCAGTTTATGACAGCGGTTCCTTAATCACATTAAATGTGAATGTAATCATTCAGAAGCTGAACGATCTGATTAGTGAACCAAGGGATAAAACTTATCTGAGGATTCTTGCTTGCCAGTGGAGGGCACTTTGCTGGATGTGTTTTTGATGGTAATCATGTTGTGGCTCACAAGACATTCCACAGGTCGGTTCTCTACCGTCTGAAAGGTTTAATTAATTAGAAAAAAACTCAACCGTATTTCACTGTGAACATTAAAAGTGTCAGATCATTTATGTAGATTCACTTCATCTTGAGTTTACTTTCAGATCATTTATGTAGATTCACTTCTTCTTGAGTTAACTTTCTTTTTTACTTTTACTAATTAACGATCTGTACACTGAATAACAATGTTGTTATCCCTCCTTCTAACAATATCCCGTGGAAGAATAGTTCTCTGAATTCATTTTCTTTGCATATAGATATGTTGTGAGGGCTAGGGCAGGCAAGAAACAGTCGCTTAAGGATGCGAGTGGCAGAGCTGCGCATTCTGCAGGAGCTTCACTTCGGCGGTATAATGAACTCGCCTTAAAAAAGGTATCTTGCCAGACTCTTTGATAAAGTACTTGGCAATTTCCTGCAATTGCATTATCATGCTTTATAAGAAACTATTTGCTGGTGGTGAAGTACAAGCCCATATAAGCAAAAAAGAAAAAGAAAAAGAAAGAAAAAGTATTAACGATTCCATAAATCTTCGTCAGTCTTGGGTGATCAAGTCTTTTCTCCATAGTTCTTCATATAAATTTCCTAAGCTTATAAGAGTAAAGCATCTGAATGACTATCTTTTCCCTTTCTATGCATGATTATCAAGTAGAAGATCTGGTAACGTATTTAGCATAGCTATGTCTGTATCCTTAACAGATTGAATATTTCTGTGTTCCAGGATATTCAAGAGTTACTCCTTTCTTGGAAGCCTTATTTTGATGCTTGTACGAGTGTTTTCATTTATGCACCGTCAAATAACCGCCAGCTTCTTTTCAGTGGAGAGAAGCCATATTTTGGTCATTCTCAATCTGTCGTACGGAATATTTGCTTTACTGTTCGTAGGCCTACTTTGAAAGAAGCCAAACGTATATACAACCAATTGACCCAAGTTGCGTATGAAAATGGTGAGAAAGAAGTAACATTGATGGAAGCAGATAAGTCACTTTCAAGCAACAGTGCTGTGGTCCATGATGAACTGGTTGCTATCAAGGATGAATTGGGTAAAAAGTTGGCACATATGGAGATGATTGAAACTTCTTCAGGTCCGTAAAGCCCGATACATTAATATCAAGTGACGGTGACAATAATGAAGTGATTGGTAGATTGACGCCATTGCATGAAGCGACAAAACTGGGAAATGCTCAGAAGGTTCTGGAACTTCTGGAAGAGGGGATGGACCCTTGTGCAAAAGATGAAAGGGGACGGACACCATATACGTTGGCAAGTGAAAAGGAAGTGAGAAATGTTTACAGACGTTTTATGGCCTCAAACCTTGATAAGTGGGACTGGCATGCTGCTAAAGTACCCAGTGCGTTAACGAAAGAAATGGAGGAATCTCAAGCTGCTAAGCAGGTAGATTTCATGCTCCATGTTAATTTCTTTGTGGTTGTGCTCCTATTCATCAATTGTTCTCCTTTCCCATCAGTGATTAGTTTGGGTTAAGTTCTACAAGATTGTTATAGTTGAAGCATTCATTCCTCAGGATTTAATGTCCGTCTGGCTGACTATCTTGTCAAACTTCGTATAGTTGGTTCTGGTTCGGATTATTTTCCTATACGTCATGTTGTCTTGTATGATGAGAGAATCGGTTCATTCATTCTATAATTTTGCTTAAACATGGATATTGGTCTTTGGTGCAGTAAAGACATTAGTAGCTTTGGTCACATCAGATGTACTTTAAACTTTAAAAATCTATTACTGCTACATTTTGTATCAGTCTTCTATGTGAGCATTTGTTTTATGTCTTTTAGTGTCAGTCCTATTCTCGGTAAGTGATACCTTCTATTTGTCTGTGTTAGTTTGTTGTTCTGTCGTCCTTCGTTATAGCAGTCAAGTCATTCTTTTACAGACTCAAGCTTATTACTAACTTTCCTGGAGGTTTTCAGGCAGAGAAAGATGCCAAGAGGAAAGCCAGAGCAAAAGAGTTAAAGAAACTACGTAAGGCCAAAGAAAAGAAGGATCAGGTGCTTATTTAGTTGTTTTCTGGTACTTACAATAATTTCTTAAATTTGTTTATCTTTTCCTGAGCTGTAGTAGTTTTCTTCTACACATTTCCCCTAGATGCAGATTATGTGCTATTAAAGAGGCTTTTGGAATGAATGACAATATCTTCTGAAAGATCATTAGCATTTTTGGTGATTGTTCATGCTCTTGTGTTTGTTTGGCCTTTTTGCAAGAGAATGATGGTTGGTTTCCTTTTTCTCCCCTCTCAAAATAGTGAAGGCAAAAATGAGCTCGCTCGATTTCATCTAGGTTCCTACTTAAGAGCTGGGTTAGGAGGGATGAAATCTTAGGTTTTCCATTGTCATTTATGGATTGATTCACTTATTGTATTTATTAGAAACTAGTGGTGTACTGCCTTGCTGGCCAAGGATTAGCCATGCCTCTGATGTAAGCCTTTGCCCTAGGCCAGTGTTATTTAGTAGAACTGCTAAAAGTAGCAACTGACATTTGGTATGCCATAAGCTATCATGTCGCTTTCTAATTTCATCCTTTTCTCAAACGGGTGAATCCAGGCTCAGGCTGCAGCCTCTCAAAATGACGTGAAAGCTCCTGGTGATACTTCTGCTAGGAAAGGACAGTCTCAACCTAGTGGAATATCTCAAATATCCAAAGAGGTAATAAAACAATCTCAAGGCTCCAAGCCTCTACTAATTTCTTTTGTTTGTTCGGCGGAGTTGCGATTGATCTATCCTTTTCTGCCCTTCTTCTGCTGCTCCTAACACTGCCCATTTGTGCAAAGTTTAGTTCACTGATCTCATCCAGAAAATTGTCCACTGAAATCGTTTGTGAAATTAGTACTGATGTATTGATGTGTTCTTTTCCTCTCAATCTTTACTCAGGAGCAATTGAAGGCAGCACAGGCTGCTGAGAGGGAAAAGAGAGCAGCTGCTGCCGAGCGAAGGATGGCGGCAGCTGCAGCCCTTAGTGCTCAAGGCAATAGTGGGAACTCAGGCCCAAGCACTTCACAGCCAAAAAGCACGCTAAGTGGAGATACCAACTGCTCTTGTTGTTATGTCTCATTGGATGGTAAAATACCATTTCATAGGTATAATTACAAGTATTGCAGCACTACATGTATGCATCTGCATAGAGAAATTCTCGAGGACGGATAAATGCTACCTTGGAGCATAACTTAAACATATAAAGCTTTCCCCGATTTTCTATTGTATCACTGGTATGACAACTGAAACACGTTCAGTGATGTTTACCTTTGTTATCCATCATTTTCACTGTGCCATCCTGATTTCAACCATCCGTAGAACTCCCATCCTCGTCTTTAGGATAAAAGGAAGTTGGGAATTTTAGGAAACAAAATAAGCGCCCAAGGCAATTAGAGTTGTTAATACAAAATTTCTTGGTAACATAATCAGACAAAAGTTGATATTCACTATAATTAAGATTGGTGATTTTGAATGAGTCGATAAGCAAAGCAAATAAAAGTTGGTAACTTAATAATTAAGTTTGTAAAGTTAAGCAACTCATACATGACTACTTGCTAACTTGGGGAGAAAAGCTGATCGATCAAACAAAGAAAGGTTAGTAAACTCATGACTACAATTTAAGGCATTTGTAAGAGCGATAAGCTAATGTTGGTAACTGTTAAAGGTGATTAATTCAGATAAATTAAATAAACGTCGGTAAGTAACTCAGCTTAGAGTTGATAACCCAACCCTAGTTTGTTTGTTTAGTCGCAAAAATATTTATATACAGGTCACTTACATAGAAATTGGCAAATTCATGTAACTTTTGATTCATTAACGTATTGTAAAGACAAGCTTGTAAACTTCTAAAAGGAGTTGGTAATTTTATGAAAGTTTTGGCAAGTTACCAAAGAATTACCAAAAGATCAGATGATCGGTGACTTTTCTTACCAACAATTTTTTCGACACTTGTAAACTCTTTTTGAAATCTATGAACACGGAGAAGAATTGTCCGATCAAAGAAGCATCAGGCATCCAAGAACCTGTACCCTAATTTCAGATTCGGCGGGTATTATCGTGGTTACAAATTAAACGACGTGGTTTCGAGTTCATTCCAAATCAGAGCTAAAGGTCTGTATCGTCTTAATCTGCAATGAGACATCAATGGGGTCGTTTCCAACTTTGTGACCTGTTCCTTCTTTTGTTTCGTCTGCCATCTCGACAATCCAGATTCAACTCGGAAAGGTAGCATGAAAACTAACCAATCGAAATGCTTAGATTAGAGAACTGCAACGATTTCGCAGGCTAATGACAGAAACCATTCATGGTGCAAACATTGGGGCACACGTTCGGCATTCTTACTTCCGAAATTCCAAGCAGACACTCTTCCGAGAGGGGAGCGCTCTGTGTCCATGTCTGTTGATGCATCTCGAAGTTAACCCAGCGTCGCCTCCTCCTTCCTCCGCCGCTCCTCGAGCCGCCATTTGGCATAAAGGCCGCTCGTCACGGTCGCGATCACGGTCACGCCAAACCCAACCAGATTAACAACTGCATGCGGCGTCGAGAGGCCTTTGTGATCCCCAGTCGCATCTGCCAATTGGCGAATCAACTTTCCGCTGCACGACACAATTCAATCCCGTTAAACAGACGGCATCGAGATAGAAGTCATGTTTGGGAATCGCAAGACTTCCTGGAATGTGCTAGGTTTAAGCACATTCACATGCCAATATGCAGGCATTGCCCTAACATAGAGTTCCGCACAGATTCAACGACAATGCTCAGAATGTCTGAGAGAAAAACAAATGGAGAAAGGGCTCAGACCCGTAGAGAGTAAGGAGGACTTCAGGCACCATTCCGACCAACGAGGCCAGCAGATACGGACTGTATTTAACATCTGTAGCGACGATGGCGTAATTGAATAGAATGTACGGAAATGGAGAAATCCTGATTAGCACAACCGCTTTGAACTGATGAAACCAACTCCCTTCGCCGGCTAGTCTTAGCACGGCTGCTTGCTTCGGGTATCTCGCCAACCATATCTGGAAAAGATAGGTGACACCGTGAGGAACGGTTATCTTCTCGGAGGCCAATTTTAAACAATTCACAAGATACATGCACCTGTATTTTCTGCCGGAAGGGCGAGCCGATGAAATAAGGCAGGGTTACGCCGATTGTGACCCCGGCCATTACTAGAGAGAACCCAGTCACATAATCGAAGGACATCCCGGCGATCCACATGGTAGGCGTAGACGGTAGAATCAAGGCAGGGAAGAGAGCGCTTGAGGCGAAAATCAGCAATGCCAGTACCGGAGGGTCGAAGCTTTGTGTCACCCAATTGATAGTTGGGATAACCACCTAGAAAAATAGCTGGGATATCAGAGAAATGATGCAGATCAAAGCCGGAAAAACTCGAGATGATCAAATAAACCGGGTGTTGTGCTCGAGTTTGAAGGATTTAAACTGCAAAAGATGAGAGAACTTGCAATTGAAATCACCAGAAATTGGACATATCATATGCACCATTGATCAAAGTCCAAGAACAATATTCATGACAGTAGTTACGGTTCATTGAATCAAACGAACAAGATGCATAATGCTTTTGATGTTTTTGATATCCCCGAACATCATCATCCGTCTTTTTCCACCCGATAGGCTGTTTCATCGTCAACCTAGCAACTCTGTCGTGCATTCGATCAATAGACGACTACAACTTGGTGTCAAGGTCTACCAACAATGCCAAAAGAATTCACCATCAAAAAGGGGGGCAAAGATATTCACCAAATGCAACAATCTATGTTTGTGACTGCACATCTAACATGATGGTGAATCGCACCCTCCTTTTTGTTCCGGTAAAAACATCGCATGCTTTAGCTGACATGATGAAAGATATGTTTTTCCAGGAAAATCTTCGATATGAGCCGTGTCGGCGTCATGTCGGATTCATGATCGTGTTCCGGAAACGCTAAGTGCCTGTATATACTCAGGGTTCACATCGATCGAAAAATTCAGACGCTGGTATTAGCGGCCGCATTTTCCGGCGTGAGGAGAGACCAGTTCGTGGTGGCGGAATATCGTTATCCAATCACTGCGAGACTACCTTGTTCATGAACGGTGGGCCGAGCCAATTGATGATAATCACCGCCGAGACGCCCGCCAAAATGCACAGCCCAATCTCCTTGACCCCCCACCGCCACCATGTTTCGCTACTCGTGGTGACGTCCGGCGGCACCTGGTTCCTTGCGAGGCTGTCGACATCCTCCCGTCCTCCAACCTAACGTAGTCTCCATCTCTATTGCTCTCCATCACGTAGTTTGCTATTCCATCCCCATGGCGAGGCAATGCAAGTACTTTCGGATCGCACGACAGGCTATGGCATTAGATGACGGCGAGAGCGGCGAAAGGACGAACGTGGGATTCGTACGAATTCTGGGTTCGATGCATGGTCAGGCGTTCTCTCTTCGATTCGCGACTCGTCGAACGAGAGAGATGAAGAGGCGGAGGAGGCGGAGGAGGAGGAGGGAAATGTGGAGGATGCAAATTGAGACAGGGTCGAGGTGGGGCCTCTATCTGGTTCGTTATAACGTCCGTCCGCTTCGTACCATAAGAAGAGGGACAAATGCTTATTTGGAATTTACAGGTCCGAAGAAATAATTATTGGCCCCATGTCAGGAATTAGATATTTATCCCTTTGAGCTAAGAATAGCTGGGGATCAACAACATATGTCAAATTAGAAATCGAGTAGCCTCGACTTGTAATACCCAAAAATTATATGAGTCGAAGTTGCTCATTACTCAATCTAACTCGACTCAATTTAAGGATGCGCATGGCAACACTTGTGCTGTGGAAATTAATTTCTAGAGCAAAAAAAAAATGAAACTATGTAAATAAACGGATTTCTTGCTCTAGAATATTTCTAAAATAAAAATTCTACTCAAATAATATTGTCATGCGCGCTCCATAAGTCTTCGAATTCTACTCGATCGATAACAAATATTGTTCGTAGATGCCCAAGGAAGTAGATATAGCGTATTCAATGACGTCTGGTGGATCTAGACCATCAAACTTGGTGGGTCCCGTGTAGGTCCCACACGGAACGCCAAATTTAAAGGTTAAGAATCAATTCAGTATACGAAGCACGATCACTTGAAAATGAAAGAGACGAGACGATTGAAAAGAGCTCAAGTGAAATGTAAGCCTGGCCCAAATAAATTAGTCAAAGGGGCGGCCATCTTTTAGCCAATTAGCCCATTTGGGCTTCATGTTAGGATTTTGCAAGAAGCGGATCTTATTCTGGATTGAAAAGGCTTACAAGTGCCTCTAGAATCACACAAAGATACGCCGGATAATGCCACAAGGATCCGAAACTTTTGACATAAATATGTAGTCCGTAACTTTATTTTGACTAATATGGTCTCCGAAGTTTGACGTAAATACAATATGGTCCATGACTTTTAATTTGATCAATATTATCCTGAATATTTAGAAACATATTCAACTTAGTCTTTGGACTTGAACCAATGGAAAGACTATAGTGATCAAATTAAAAATTCATGGATCAATGCACATCTGATTAAAGTTCAAGATCATATTGGTCAAATTGAAAAGTTCATAGATTACATTAGTAATTGGGTCAAGTTTAGGAGCTATTTATGTCATTTCGTCATAATTCATTGACATTGGTAGGTGTTTATAATGTAAGAATTAATGACTAATTCTAATGTTGAGAAGATGTGTTCGAGGAAATATGGTGGATTCACAAGATGTTGAATCCTCTTGTTCGCAATTTATATAAGTATCCATATCGATTAGTAATCAGGTGGAGAGTGGAGTCGAGTCGAATCGAACTTGAATCGGGACGAAGCTTGATCAATCCGTACCGACTCGATTCGGACCGAGTTAATGCTTTTTGAACCGTGCTTTTCTCTATGACTTTTATCTTCATGTGCAATTCCCACCAGCCCATCTTTCCCATATACATTGCTTACACTCCTCGAATTCCTTTACGATACATCTATCGCATCTTGCCACGTGAATGCTGCATGACTTCCATGCCATTTTATAGATATGGCAAGGTCTTTGTCAATTTATTCACAAATATAAGTTAATAAGAAAACAACTAGAACTGTACATTAGGGAACTACGAACATTGAAACTCGAGACCTCTTTGTTTTAATCAGTTTCCCCACTTTTAGTTTCAAACCTAATCTGCGATAATGATTTTTCTCAATAATCATGAAATTATTAAAACCAACGTCTTTATTTAAGGTTGAGCTAGTAAATAAATGACGTGGCCCCCTAAACCGCACCTCCACTATGCATTAATTACGCCATTCGGCATCTATAATAATTACTACTACTACTGTTGTTAAACTGGCTTAGTATCAAATTAAACAAAAAAAACCATCGATCCCCAGTCACCTACTCTGCTGAAATAGGGTTTGTTCCTTCACCTCCTGTAATACCTCGATTGTGCTTTTCAAAACATAATCTCCTGGGCGTAATTAAAGTAAAAGGAGTTCTAGGGTTTTGGCCTCTTTCATCAACTTGTCGTATTCGACATTGCATAAACAAATCTGAAGGGCAATCAATTGCGCTGAGTGGACTCGACTAACAACTAAAGAACATGGACATTTCATTGAAATTTGAAGGATCAAGGGGATGCAGTGGTCACACATTGGACCACATGAATGCAGAGAATTCATGCAGAGTCTTTATCAAATGTTGCTGCTTGTGAACTCATAAAAGAAATGAGGAATAGTGTTTGCTCATATACCAATTTAGGCCGTGGAGTAATGGTCATTAATGTCGTTAGCTTCTCATCGCTAATATCGCGTCCAAAACTCAGCAGGAATATGGAGGGATATGGACGTGGAGACTCACAGTCCGACGATTATAACAACAATCGAACGTGTTGGTTTAAACGCACTCATGGTTATCTTTTTTGTATCTTATCATTCAGGGACACGACGTGGAGGCTCAGCTACCTTAAAGAAAGCCTGTGAAATAGTTGCAAGCCCCATGAACAATTAAGTCCAGGCCTACAGGTGGCACTGACCTAAAAGCGATTTGCACACAATTTGAGAGATTCGAGACCTCCAGATCACGAGCTGAAAACTCCCACTGCTCTAGCTAACCACACCGACCATGGGGACTTAACTCTTGGATAAAAAATCGGATGCACACTATGAAAGGAGAACTTTTCTGAAAAGTTTTTGTGCCTCATCAATAAAGAATGTGGCGTATCAGCATCCACATATAGGGCAATTGAGATAATTTCACAGGACTGTGTAGGAAAACAGACATGGAGACTCAGTCCGACGATTATATCATCGATCGTGTTGGGTTGAAATGCGCTTATGATTACCTTTTTTGTATTATATAATTTAGGCACGCGGACGTGGAGACTCAGCTACTTAAAGAAGGCCTGTGAAATATTCTGCAAGCTCCATGAACCAATTAAGTCTATGGGTGGCGCTGACCTAGAGAAATTTGCGTGCAATCTGAGGGATTCGAGACCTTCATGTCTTAAGCTGGAAACTCTTGTCGCTCCAGCTAAGTCCACCGACTATGGGGGTTAACTTCTGAATAAAAAATCGGATGTATAAAATGAGAAAAAACAAAAAACTTTTCCAAAAAGTCTTTGTGCCTAATCAATAAAGATTGTGGTGTATAAGCATCCACATATAGGGCAATTGAGATAATTTTTGAAAACAGAGGAGATGAGCTTCATTTCTTGGTTGACTACAGAAACACGAAACTGGACATATACAATGGATGATATTTATTCATAATGGAATGAGTAGATAGGGTTCATGATCCTAGTCCTCAATTACATAAATGACTCAACAAAGGAATTTCATTGATAGAGACCATCATTAAATAGTGTAGTGTCCCACCTTTCTTGATTTGCTTAAATGTGGACCTTCCAACTTATATATGCACATAGCTTAATGCATTTGGCAAAAATTATCCAATAAAGGAGAGGTATAGGGCTTTTAGGGTTGACCATGTTAGAAAAAGACAAGGATGAATTTACATGATCCCCGCAAACAAAGCATTTGTAAGACAGCCTAACACAGATAAAAGAATATGACGTGGAAAAATTAGGACATCAAACTGAAGTATCTTTTCTCACGTTGGTCTAGTGCTATAATAGTTATTGACCCAGGATTATGGAACAATATGGTTTACTTGGTACTGCTCTTGAATGTATCTTGATACAATCTTCACGGGAAAAATTCTTCAAAAAGTCGAGAAATTTGCCAAAAAAGTCTTACACGCATTGCAAATGTGCTAATTCAGTTCTAAACTTTTTAATTTGGCCAATTTAGTCCTAAATCTTTTGACAATTTACCAATTTAGTTTAGTCAATTTTGGCCAGAAATAGTTGTGGATGTTGGCCATTCTATGTGGCACCACTGGGCTGATATGGATAATTTTTATAAATTTTTAAAAATATTATGAAAATTTTCTCGGATTTTTCATATTTTAACTTTTTTTCCTTTTTATTTTCTGTCTTTTGCGATGTAGTTGGCCCGCGACCTTGCTAGTGGCTAGGCTGGTATGGGTCGTGCCATGCCAGCCCAACCTTGGAGAGGCCGGCCATGCGTAGTGATGATGAGATCGAGCCTCGCTTGGCCATAAGAAAGAATATAAAACAAAAAGGAAAAAGAGGGAAAAAATAATAATAATAATGCAAAATTCATAGAATTTTAACAAATTAGATGGTTGTTCACGCTAGCACCGGTGGTGTCATATTAGTAATTTACGGCCAAAATTTGCCGGATTGATTGAATTGAAAAAAATATCAAAAGGCTTAGGACTGAATTGACATAATTGCAATTAGTTTAAGAATTTTTTTGGTAATTTATCCTAAAAATGCTAAATCTATTATACTTTTGTCAAATCATTCATAAACATTTTAATTATAGTAATTGAGTTCCAAATTTTTTCACGTTTTATCAATTATGTCCATCTAGCCAATTTTTGCTGAAAATCGATGATGTGAACACAAATCGTCCTACATGGCACGGCTAATGCTAACATGGATAATTTTTAATATTATTATAGCATTTTTATTTTTTAGTGTTTTATTTCTTCCTTTTCTTTTGTTATTTTTTTTTCTCACTATGGCCGGGAAGGGTCGTCGGGCTTTCGCTGACCATTAGGTGAGGGCGTTGTGGCCCTCAGTCAATGGCCGGCAACCCTTGCTAGTCACATTAAGAAAAAAACAAAGAAAACAAAAGAACAAGTAAAATATAAAAAATAAAAAAATATTAAAGCTTAAAAAGAAAAATTGTCCACATCAGCGTCGGATGTGCCATGTAGAATAGCTAGCATCCATGTCATCGATTTTCAGCAAAAGTTAATTGGATGGACTCAATTGGCAAAACATGAAAATATTTAGGACTCAATTGGCAAAATTAAAAAGATTTAGGATTGAATTGATAAAAATGCAATAAATTTATGACTTTTGAACAATTTCCCCATCTTCAAGGAAGGTGATGATAAAGGAAGAGGGTTGATATTCTCTTCAAGGTTTGGCGGGTCGCTTAGTTATTCTTTGGTCTTGGTGAACCATTACGTGTTCTATCTATATTGTTCTTTATAGAATTATGATAAAAAGGTATATAATGGAACCAAACTAAGATCCTGGGGCAAGGATGTTCATATCCAACATGGACAGGTTCATCTCTAATTTTGGTACATATTTAATCATTTGTTAGATAATTCAACACATTTTTTTTAATCCAAGTCACCTATGCTGAGCTATCAATCTTGCAAAAGGGTTTGAGATGAGATTACACGCGGTATTGAATGATCAAATCTGAACGCATGACCAATGTCTCTTATTGTCTCTCACTGGACAATATAAAAGTTCATAATGTCCAGAAGTTTCAATCGGGCACCGTACTTAGATTTGAAGCCAGCTGATATTTAGGATAGCCATGTGAAGTGGACCAGAACAAGTTGGACAAAAACCACCACCACCACCACCATCATCATCATGGTCCCTTTATACAGTGGAATGGATGCCTGTGGGTAGAGAGAGAGATATATATCTCTGGGCGATGATGATGAGGAAGAAGAAGAAGATGCCAAAGATGGGGGGTGTCGTTTTCCAAATGAAGGAGCATGGTTTAGAGGGGGGGTGGTGTACTCGATTGCATGAAGAAAAGGGAGGAACGAAGGAACCTAACCCCATTGACTCTCTCTCTCCTTCTCACGTGCCCTTCCTTTTGTACTTTCAAAAATGTGTCATCATTATCTCTCTCTCTCTTTTTGTATAGCAGGGACAGACCAGTCAAGAATTCTGAGCTTCATAACATGCATGGCGCTTGCTTTCCAAGGGAGAACATCATCCTTGAATTTTCATCTTTCTATATGAATTTCTTCTTTTGCGAGTCAGAGACACGAGCGCAGAGGTTTGACAGCCTGAAAGCTCACGAAACATTACGGAGTCGTATGAACAGATTAAGTTCGGTCTATAATCCTAGGTATCGAGTTTAGAGCCAGCTGTTGTTGTCATATATTTATTTCAACCTGTATTAGAAGATCCATGGGATCTTATATTGGATATATGATGAAGCCAATAATTCAATATATAGCTTCACTTGTTTTTGTACCCAATCGAAGCTTACCAAAATCTTCATTTAAAAGGTAAACTATAACAATATTTCTCGATATACACAACATTTTCCATTCGGTAAACATGCTTATGTCGGAATAATCATGATTAGATTAATTCAAAGTTAGGGGAGAGCAAATTCTAGGGCAGAACCGGCAATCGAAAAATCGTATCGATGGAAGCATTATAGGTTCCATATTCCAAAAATTAGGAACCAATCCCGACGGGTAGATTCTAGGTTTTAGGAGATGGAATCCGAAACTTGGAACAAGGAACAAGCCTTTATGTTTTTCTTGTTCTATGTCTTGGCGCTATTCTGTGGTATTATAATGAGTGTGTAATGTGAAATCATTAATCTAAGCTTCCATTATTGGCAATATATGGACTGAGATTTTTATTTTGTTAAAATTTCATATTCTTCGCACGTTAAAGATGAGTTATGAACAGTGAATTATAGCAGCAAATGATGGTCATTATATGTGATAATTCACTGCAATTCTTATATTAAGAATGTAGGTGAAATTCGGGTAGATCTTGAAACCGACTCTAAAATCAGTGACATGATAGGTTTCAAGTTTTAGGGCGTGTAGGGTAGGCCTTAGGGTCAGAAGGAACCCGTCAACCTGTAGCCGCTCGCCCCTATTCAAAGTCTTCTACCTAATGACAAGCTCAATATTAAGTGTCGATAACTTTGCACTTATTTCAGTTTTCTCTAATTTGGTAATCCAAAGGAAATCTCACCATTAATCAAAATATGGTCCCCACGATTAGCGTAACTTAATAATCCCAATGATTAACCTTGAACCCAGCATCTGACTTGAAGCTTTGGATTTGATTTGTCCGACAAGCAAACATTCTTAGCTGTGTAAAAGCAAAAATGTTTCAGAAAGTTAGTGTCTTCTTTCAAACCAAACCCGCCCTCTACTGGGCTGGTACGTGTCTTGGATAATTATTAATCAAACATGGCTTTTTGACGAAGTGCTTCAGTTGGGAGTTTTAATAAATACCTTAATTTTTTTCACATTTTATCTCAATTTGATTTTCCTGAGTTGTCTTCCTATATATACACTAGGGTACGAGTTTTCAACTCCTATATATATAAAAAAAAAAAAATTGGCTCACGGCAAAGTTAAGAGTCCTCGGTCAATCAAACTCCTAATATATTTATGTGAGCCTTAGGATTCTATAAAAAACCACTTGTTTAAATGAACTCACTAGTCACTATGATATACCTTATCTAATGACTCAAAACGTTTTACCTAGCTGGTAAAAATTGTTTAGGACAACAACTCATGAGGGATGTCAATCCGATGTGAGCACGTCTCTTAGAGCAAAACTGAAAAAAGAAAAAAAATTATTGAGCATGTCTGTTTTCAAATATTTAATTGGCCGCTATAAAGAAGTACGGTAAACTAATAAAGATCGTATATGATATAAATTTATACTATCATATATTTTTTTTGTTAGATTTCTGAATAGGATATACCATGATAAAGTTTATATGTACATACGTGTAAGTGTATAAATTTGTATGTGACTTTACACTGTCGATATCATTATTGAAGCCATCATCTGCGTTGATATCATTACTTCCCCAACGGGATTCAAATAGAGGCATCCATGTGTTTTTCATCGTTATATTAGGAATTGAAATTTCTTTTCAAGACCGTATGTGCGAAGAGTCCCCTAGACCCGAAAGCTCCTCCCGAGGTCGCAAGACTTGGTGGCTCGGGGTAATGAACTGAGGGAGGCAGGGAGGGAGATGATTGTGAGGTAACCCGATCTAGACAAATGGGGACGGCTTGGCCAGGAGCAGTAACTACTAGGGGTGAGCAAAAAAACCACGATCCAACCAAACCGAACTGGATCGTACCCAACCGGCTAATTGTGGATCGTAACCGTCGGGTATGGTTCGGTTTTCGGTTTTAATTTTCCAAAACCGGCGGGTATCGGTTCGGTTCCCGGTTTCGGGTGGGAATCATCCAACCGGTCCAACTGAACTGATTTTTATATAATATAAATGGGCTAATTATTTTAATGAAACCATCTCTTAAATGCTTAACCCATCCGTCCCAAAAAAAGAGCCTAGATCCGCAAAATGAAAAAGATCCTACCCTAATCCAACTATCTTCGCACTCAGTCGCTCTTATTGTACAATTCAATTGGACATTTTTTTCTTTTTCTAGTGCAGTGGGCAAATTGTCACTTAGCCGGTGCCCTTGGATTGCTGAGAATTTTGATTTACGAGGTAAAAAAAGGAAACGAAAGTTCTAGGTCTACCGTTATATAGTTTTATTGAGTCATATTTGTGGGATTAGTATTCAATTTAATTTTTTCATGGAAAGAGCAGGTGACGTTAGGACCGTAACCAGGATCCAACCAAGAACCAGATCGGACCGGTGGTTCGGTTCTCGGGTGGATCCATGGAACAAAAGGTTGGTTCACGGTTCCCATTTTGCAGAATCGGTCCCTAATGGACGGTTCTCGGTTCTAGGGTAGAACCATCCAACCTGTAAATCGATCATCCTTAGTAACTACGACTTCGCCGGCGGCAATGGGTGGAGGGCGGCAATTCGACAATCGTGGATGAATGAATAGCATGTGATGTGAACGCACATCGGAGACAGCAAATAAGCCTAGGTGTTCTTCCCTGAACTCATGAGGTGAATGAAAAGGGTTTACTTCGCGGTCGTTTTCAGTTGGCTGGCTGGTTCTTCTCTCGTCATCATGCCGAGAAAAGGGGCACAGTCTTCTTTCTTTTTAGGATACTAGGAAATAAAAGAGTAGGGAGGAGAAAGAAAGTAAATCCACCTTCCTTTCTTTCCCCCCTCTCGTCTCCTTGCTCTGTATTCTTCATCAATAGCTGCCCTCCGTAATCATGAGTGCCACTCTGTCATCATTGCGACGAAAACCATCGCGCTCTCTCTCTCTCTCTTCCATGACGGTGAATAGCACTGACAAACACATTTGCTCCAGCCTCCAGCTATATATCTGACTCGCCTTCCCTTCTTTCCTCATCACTCAGTGAGTCGCGAGCTGCAGATTCGTCCATAACCGAACAAACCCCATCTCCATTTATTCATTACCCTTCTTGCCCCACTCTTTCTCTCTCGGACGTGGTTGAACATGCGTACGAATTCCTCGAAATGGAGTCTCCGTCGGCGGCAATTGAAGCAACGCAATCTTCGCCTTCTCTCGCTAAGCAGGTCCTTTCCACTAGTCTCTTCCTCTCTCTCTCTATGACTGGATTTCTGAACGAGGCCCGACTTTGGGATCACAGTTCATTCGTTTGCAATTTCCAGTGCATCCTCTTTTCTCATGGCATTATGAAGTACGCGAGTAGATACTCTGACCCCATATAAACATAGGCACTATGTTTCTCTCTCTAAGGGAAGATCTCTGAGATTGTCGCAGGAAGAGGAGGACAAAGAGATCATCGAAAGAAGATGAGGACAAGGAGACGAAGAGATTGCTGGTGGGTGCGAAGGAGGAGATGGAAATGAAGAACCTGAGGCTGTACATGGAGAACCGGAGCATCATGGAGGCGAACGAGAGGCTGAGACAGAAAGCTCTGTTTCTCCATCGAGAGAACAGGGCCCTGCTCTTTCAGCTGCAGAGCAAGTTTACTCGCCAAACCAGCTGAAACCCGACTCTCAGAACCTGAACACAGCACAAAAATCGAATGAATCGACAGCAACACTGATCAAACGATCGACCTTTATGAATCCTAAATTAAAGTAACGCTAGGGAATAGGGATGGAATAAAGGAAATCCACGGCTCTGTTTTTTCTGTGTGAGCGTTAATTTTTGCCAGTTGTCCGTTCTATCGGCGGTAGTTCTCTACAGTAGCAATCGAACTAGCAAGCACTAGGCTGTATTGATCCATACGAAGGTTGATTTCCGAGTTCAACTTCCAAAGATGTATGTTGGGTGTGACGCTTTGCTACCGGACATTCCTTTCAAGTTCAACATGGAATTGCTTTTCGTCGCTGCTTTCTATACGAAAGACCTAAACCAAGCAAAAGCGCAAACAGAAATGGGAAAATTGCCATTCTCACGAGGACTCTTCGACATAGTTGATTGTCACGCGACAAGGCATTATTCATGATTGATCAAAGGCTACCAATAGATCGGTGCAGATGGTGGTGGATGGAGGTGCTAGCGGCTAGAGCAGAGGTGGAGACAATGGTCGCGGGTGTAAATGGTAGATACAGTTTTTCTGCCAAGATAGAAGCTGTTTTATCGACCAAGCAGCATTGATGATCACAGATTGACTTCATTTTGTATTGATAAGGACTTAAAACCCAAAAGAAAACCACAAATTAAATGCAAGATAAAAGATATACCTTGATCTGAAAGAAATTACAGCAGAAAGGGTTGACAAACCATTCGACTAACATAGGTAGTGCCTCAAAGCAAAAATTTACTAACCAGCCAGCACACCTGTTGCTTTCTACCAACTGCAGAACGAAAATCTGTTCGTACAAAATATGTTTCATTGACTCAGTAGTCACAGCAAAAGATCCATGTTGCACTCAAAAAAATCATAGGCCAAAGCTCCAAAGCGCTTTATTGTTCCCTATTTGGTTTGTTTAGACATCCTTTTCCCAGCAATATTCCCATCTCCAGGATGCAGATTACAGCAGACACTAGTACCGACCAATCAAGATGAAGTCATCATCATTGAGGACCTCGACTTCTTTATCTCCCACGAAATACTCCCGCCCAATCTCCTTAACTAGGTTCACAAATTCCTCCCTCTTAGCCCGAGGAAGAGGTACATAAGGTAGACGGAAAACAGGTCTTGCAACTCCAAGCTGGGCAAGGGCAGTATTTAAGCCAATTGGATTCGGCTCGTGAAACAGCCATTCTATCAAAGGCATGAGCTTCGAGTTAAGAGACGGATACTTCCCTCCAAACATGAGTTCCCGCATTAATCCTGGAACCAAGTTACTAGTGACAGATATGACTCCCGTAGCCCCATAGTTCCACCTGGCATCGTGGCACTGGTCGTCATTCCCACTCCAGACAGCAATACCATTATCTGTATAATGTTTAACCCGGTCATTCCCAACGCATTCCTTAACGCCCGCCAAATTGGGACTCTCAGCCAAGGTGTGAATGACATGGGGCGGAATGTCTTGGCCAGTTCTTGTCGGCACGTTATATATGATGGCGGGGCCCATAGACAGTACACAATCAAAGTGAGAGATCAAGCCCTCCAAGGAGGTTTTTCCATAGTAAGGATTAATGTGGAGAGCAGCATGCATTCCCACAGCAAACCCTTGCTCGGTGGCATGAATTGCTTCGCGGGTTGAGTTGCTTCCAGTGTTTCCAATCACCTTGATTGATCCACCGAAACAATTAACCGTGTGACCAATTAGCATGATGTGCTCATCCCAACTCATCAGTTGACCCTCACCAGTTGTGCCACCGACAATTACACCTTCCGCACCTTGTACAATCTGCATGTTAATCAAGTCATCATATGCTTCAAGATCAAATCTGCCATCAGGTAAGTATGGCGTCTTGATGGCAGTTATCAATCGAAGAGCCTTTATATCCTCTGTTGATGTCCTGCAATTACAGAAAATCTTTTAGAGAAAAAAAAATAAAAAAAGTTACTTGCATTTTATGACCACGTAACCATTCCAAAACTAGCACAAAATGGTTGTGCAAAAGTAAGCAATACAAAACCTATTGCCATTTTGTCAGTTGACAAGTGCAGTTCATTTTCATGATGAAAACAAGAGAGGAACATGCGTGCGCGCACACAACCCCCCCCCCCCCCCCCCCCCAAACCAAAACAAACACACAAAAAAAAAAAAGTAGCTGCGAGTGTAATTTTCTTCACGATCACTTCATAGCTTTAAAGAGGTTAAGTTACAGGTTCAACACAAGCCTCCTGCTCCCCTCGTTATAAAACACTACCAGAAACAACTGCTAAAAGTCAGATCATTTATCCCAATCTAGTTGTGAAAATTTTTCCTTTGGAATTTTTCTAAAGAAAGAGCAGAAGCAGTGTGGCGAATCTTAAAGCCTCGGTCTAGATTCTCAGCATATTTGATGTCTTCCCAGGCTTCTGCCAAATATTATATATTGCCACCTATATAAGGAGTATGCAACCTATACAATTGAGCAATATCAAGTTTATCAACCACATCACAGCAACCTATTATAACTTAACTACTCAAACAATCCTTGACGCATTAAAAGAAACCAGATCATCCATATTTAGGCTTATAGTGACATAATATACCCAAGTGAACTGGGTGTACTGTTGAATAAATGCAGATAGAAAACATGATAGACACATGCACTATCTCAAAGTTGTAAGTGCATTATTTCTATAATACTAAACAAAAAGAAAAGAAGTAGGAGGAGAAGAAGAAACCATGGTTCCTTTAATATCACAAAATTTCTCTCAATTCTGTCAAACACTCTTCACTTTTCTTTCTCTAAATCAGATAGAAGTTGCTAAACGAAAGCACAACAACTTTGACAAAAGCAGCGGGAGCACACATGAGTTGATGATAGTAGATGCCACTTCAATCAAGTGAGGAAGAAAACATTGGCTGCCGGCAGAGTATGTTTTACCAACTTCTTAGCAGAAAAAGAATAGGAGAAAATATGTTGCTATAAGTTTCCTTCTACAAATTCCTACCACAGTAAATCTCAGTAGGCTGCTGAAAAACTTGAAAACCACCACCACGTGGGAAAGCACATGGAGAAAGCAGGCAGGGACTAGAACAATGTCCCAAATGAACCGAAAAACAAACAAGAAAAGGAAATAAATTATCCATCATACACAGCAAACCCTGATAATCCCACCATCATCATTCTCAGACGGTCTACCTATTTTTAACTTCATAACTACGCATAGGGAGATGAAAATTAGGTACGACAGCTGCTCGCGGAAACCTCCATTGCACATTCCTCCTGCACGACATGACAAGGATCATTGTTAGAGATATATACAAATATCTAAAATGCATACACAAGTTGAGGTATCCTGCACTATCAATATCCATTTAAACTACAAAGAATTGTCCAAGTGGTTATCCCATGTATTTTTACCACAACAACTGAGCACGAAATACAGTAAAACTATTTCATGGAATTGTCTCGATAAATAGATTACTCTGCATATCCGAAAGCATTGTCATGGGTGGTGAGAAACTTGTAATGCCCCCTCTTAATCCTATTGCATCAAATAAAATAATGAGATCCTGTTTCAAAAACTATGACCAAAACCAAAGTGACTGATCCAGAGCAGAAAATAAGGAACCTCAAGCGCACGGATTTCGACCATAGAGACCCAAAATTACTTTTGTTAAGCCACTACATATGTGGTGGCATTATAAAAATCACTATTCCGTGCAAGTGTTTGTAAACGTCGATGTTTCCACTTCACCGTTTCTAAATTGTGTCATTGGAACAAATCTCCAGGATAGACAGTATCCTCCATCTCACTCTACTTATCATCAGCACGCGGTCTCACCAGTTATGTACATCAGAGGCGAATAAATGACAAATCTGATGCCCTTTCATAAAGAGCAAAATGAAAACGAGGGTTACTCTCAAACATCTCAGGCACACATGGAACACGTCAAACGCAACGGCTTTCTTCCACAATAGTCATAATCGCCATTGGATAAGACAAAGTTCTCATCTTACCGTAAAGGAAGTGCACCTAAATAAACAAATGTCGGATAGAATAAGCCCCGAAAAACGCGGCCAACCATTCAATCCAACGTTGCGTCATCCGAAACAAAGTCACACACAAATAATCAGTCAGGGAAAGAGTTGTCCACAAGCGATACCTCTTGTAAGCATCGCCCCTTCTAAGACGCGGCGACTGGAGAGCGGGTTCCCTCAAGTAAACTCCGTAGCTCCTCAAAGCATCCATGACCGCACCACAATCGCTAGCCCCAAACAACCGTCACTGTGCCGGCGAACCGCTAAATGGAAACGCCGGCGTTGCCAAATAGCGGATCCTCGGCGGTGTGGAACGCCAGAATCGACCGGCACAAATCGAGAAAGAAGACGTGGAGTAGAGGACCCTGCGACCTGGGAGCAGTCTTCTATGGCAGTCAGGACTCGAGCACTCCTGTTGCAGAGAGAGAGAGGCGAGAGGGAAGATGGGAGAGGCGAGCAGTGCCGGTGCCAGCTCAAACCCTAGAAAACAAAGGAACCGAGGAACCGGCGGCTTTTTATTTATTTATTTATTATTCCCTGTAAAAACTATCCCAAGAGAATAAAAGAACTATTTCTACATTGAAAGTCACCGAGTAAAATAAAACTAGAACGACATTCTTGGTGTCGGTTTCCGGCAGGTTTAGCAAAACGGACCGATTAAATCGGGACCGCCCGGATCGCATCAGGATCAATAGTTTAATTCTCGATTCTAGATGAATCTGATCCGATTCTCGATTTTAGGAACATATGACTAGATTGAATCGTTCGGATCAGACCAATTAAGTTTTTTTAAAAAAGTAACCCTAAGAGTTGCGGTATGGTCTGATCTTTGAAATCGGAAATCGGATGAATTCTCGCAAGAACCATTCAAAAACAGCCAATTCACAGCTCAACTTAGGATTGACGCTCATAGCTGGCGTGCTAGATAGGGCAAAGCCTTTCGGAGCTCGGGTCAAGCCCCAAAAATCAAAGCAAACATGTGTCCATATACACATAAAAGAACTATTTCCACACTGAGAGTCACCGAATAAAATAAAATGACAACGACATACTTGGTGTCGGTTTCCGGTATGGTGAGCAGATCGGATTGATTAAATCGGGACCGTCCGGATCGGATTGGGACCAATAGTTTAATTTTCGATTTTAGAGGGATCTGATCCGATTCTCGATTTCAAGAACATACGACTAAATTGAATCGTTCGGATCAAATCGATTAATTTTTTTATTTTAAAGTACCCAAAGACTTTGCGGTAGGATCTGGTCTCTCAAATCAGAAACCGGATGAATTCCCGCGGGAACCATTCAAAAGCAGCCAATTCACGGGTCAACTTAGGATTGGTGGTCACCACTAGCGTGCTAGATAGGGCAAAGCCTTTCGGGTCACGCCCCAAAAATCAAAGCAAACACGTGTCCATGTACACATATGGTAATATAGGGTCCACGCTCTTTCGTAGATCTCAGAGGCTCTAATTACCGTCGATTTCATTAAAAAAGAAAAAAGAGAAAGGGTTTGGCTTCCGGGAGGGACATGCGCATCTAAAACTTATTTAAAGGTTTGGCTTTTCCTTTAAAAGGAAATGTACCAATCTAAACTTTCTGTCGGTGATGCCAATATATATTTTTTTTCTCGCGTCTTACCAGCGCCTGCAAATTTGTAGACTAGAAATACCTTCCGTCACAGTTTTTCTTTGTAATGGCTTTTTACATGTCGAATGCCAGTGGCAAAATAAATATTTTTTTCCTTCTTTTTGGCTGAATCAATCTTAAAGCTCCGTTTATTTCGCAAAAAAAAAAAAATTATCGCTTGTGTCGGTTACAAAAATGATTAGACAAAATATATTTTCAATATTCGCGAAAATATTTATACATAAACTATTTTTGATAATGAAATATTCTCAGCTGACTAATTATTTCAAGGGATATAAGTGATTAATTTTAGGAAAGTATTTTTTAAATGGTTCATTTTTCACGAAACAAATGGAGCCCAATTGAAAAAAAAATCAAAAATGAAAAGGATGCCGTAAATTGAAGTTACTCGGCAGAATAAAAATTCAGAAACCAAATATTATTTACAATTTTGTAGTTTGTAGGATATGGTAAGATTGAATCATATCCAAAAGTAGTGGGGGAAAAAAATCATATCCGGGGCAGCCAAACTAAGAAGCACAATCCAAATGATGCGTTTCCCTTTGAGGCACTGGCTGTTTGAGGAAATGAATGAATCTAGTGTGATATGACATACCTATTTTTGGATTACACAAGGCCATTATAATCGGATTTTTTTTTCCAATTAGATAGTAACCAAGCTTGTTTTAATGCAAAAAAAAAAATCAGATTTACAAGTAATTGGATTTAGATGGCAAGAAATATCCTATCAAGAGTGGCGAGATTTGTGTGTAATTGAGTTCATTTTGGCATCTTATGGTGCGTGCAGGGCAATACTTTTACTTTAAAAATCAATTTTGACCATAAATAATTTTTTCTTTTTACTTTTTTAAGTGGCTCAAAAGGAACTACTTTTGTAGCAAAAAAATTAATTTAGAAGCAGAAAATAAAATTACGTAATCAAATGAATTTCTGCTCTAAAATCACTTTTGAAGTAGAATTTTCTACTCCAAAAGTGTTGTCGTGCGTGCCTTAAGCTTTTGATTACGTTGTTGCCCTTTCTATGTTTCTTTCATTATTTTATTGTCGTTTTCTTCCTTTCCTTTTTGGAAATTTCAATCGTTTCTTCTGCGGCAAATTTGAAAGAAAATGAAAACGCATTTATTAGGGAAAAAACGACCGGAGAATGCATTTCTTTTTTCTGCAATAAATTCATCACAAAACAAAATTCAATATTTTATGAAAAATATCTCCGAGGCTCCGACGGCACGACGGCAATTCACCCGTGATAAAAATCAAGAGGCTCTTTTCCTTTTTGGATTTATTTATCGCGCCAAGTTCTCGTTTCCCCACGCGCACGGGCGAGCGACGGCGCGTTCCACTCACCAAAATGGTCACAGATCGAGGGCAGTTTCGTCATTTCACCATTCTGCTGTGCTCGGGTCGGGTCCCACTTCCATACTCTCTCTCTCTCTGCTTTTATTTGAAATCTCTCGCGCACGATGCCCAATTCTCTCTCTCTCTCTCTCTCCCTCTCCCCCTCTCCTCCGTTCCCTCGCACCCAGCGCGTACTGGCCCAGCTCAGTGCAGTTGCGCCCGGCAGCTGAATCGAAGCTCCATTGGGATTCGCCCCCCAATTCGATTGCCTTGGCAGCTGCGTTTCGCCTCGGGGCAGCCTCCTCCGCCGCCGCCGGCCGTCGCGGAAGTAGCCTCCGGCGTAACCAGAGCTTCTCTCCGGCCCCGCTCCGACGCGTTCGTCGAGCTCTCCCTTCCTGCAATGTGAGTGCTCCGGAGGATTCCCCGACGACAGGTGCGTTCCTCCCAAGGCAAATGGCATCGAGCGCGCACCGGAATGGCGGCGTTCCCCGAGGTGCTCTAAAGGCGCAGCACTCGGGATCGAACGTGAGGCAGTCTTCGTTCAAATCCAGGCTCCCTCCCTCTTCGTCTCCCGGATCCGCCGTCCGCCGCAGTAGCCCAGCGTCTCTCGGCGGCTACGGGGGAGGCTCTTTTAAGGATCAAAATGGAGGTTAGTTGCGTTCGATTTGTTGTTTTTGCGGTGATGTTCTGTTCTTGTTATCTTGATTTGTACTTGGTGAGGTGACTTGGAGTTTTTTTAATTGGATGTTGTTGAGAGTTTGGTTTATAACCTCAATGCGGAGCAGAGTTTTTGTGCCCTCACTGAGTATGCTACTAAAGTTCCTCCCGCGCCACCTCTGAGTATGCTACTAAGTCTAATTTCTTGGAGGAAGATAAAGTTGATGCGGTCATGGTAAAGTGTTAGTCAGAGTCTATCAATGATTGGCTGTAAGTTTGCACTTTTATTGGCGTAGCGACCTGACTTAAGTTTTCATATATGCTTGGAAATTAGCACGCTAGTCTCTTCAGTTGTGCTGTACTTGTAGAGATGAACCCTGTGGTTGTGCTATTCTCTTTGAAAAGGACTTGAATTCATATTTGGGAGGTTTGACCCAGATGATTAATACTCTGGACCAAAAAAATTCTTGAATGTGAATCAAAATTCTGTATCATTGTCATGGCCAGTTCCAGGAAGAGTCCGAGTAGCTATAAGGTTGAGACCACGAAATGCTGAAGAAATGTCGGCAGATGCGGACTTTGCTGATTGCGTGGAGTTGCAGCCAGAGGTGATCCTAGTTTCAATCTTGACTTTAGCATTTTGGTTCCCCGTACTTCATTTTTCATCTTGCAATTCTTCTATTTGGTTATGGCATTGGTTTTAGTGCAACTGACATGTGTTTGCTTCAATTCAGCTTAAAAGGTTGAAGCTGAGGAAAAACAACTGGGATGCTGACACTTATGAATTTGATGAGGTTCTTACTGAATATGCTTCGCAGAAGCGTGTCTATGAAGTAGTTGCCAAGCCTGTTGTTGAGGTATGCGGTGCTTGGCATGATATATGTTTTGCTCAAGTTGTTCCATAATCTCCATTTAAGAAAATTTCCATAATAGTAAGTCTACTCAATTGCCTGTTTAAGGGGTTTTGATCTTGTCGTTTCTACTTTCTCTTCATTATTAAAATCCCATCGGGGATGTGGGAAGATTGTCTTGTTGAATTTGCCCCAGCTCTTGGTTTAGTTCATATGTGTGACAACTTCTAAATTGAAAGCTTGTAAGCTGCAAAAGTTAATAAAGATGGCAGGTGTCAAAAGCCAGGAATTGATTGGAAGAAGATGACCTTGTCCCATAGAATACAAAAAGTTGTGGCATCACTTGATTTGAATCTGTACTTTTTTCTGCTAGAACACATTGTCATGGTAGCATTGAAGATTTAAGGTAGGAAGCAACAATTTTGTTCAAGTCTCGGAAATAGCACCAGCTACACAAAATGTGTTGACAGGAAGTGTTGGGAAGTGGTCTGTTTATTCTCACCATGGTTGTTGAAATATGTAGTAAATTTTTTTAATTCTACGATCCCAACATCGTTGAATGATCTCAATCATCCGAAAATCTTAAGTTGGTGTAATCATAAAATCTAGATGTTATTATGATGTTACAATGGCAAAATGATTGAACGATCTCAATCTTGTCAAAACCTCATAAAATCGTAAAATCAGCCCTATTTTACTGTGTCCTATTTAACTAAAATAGTTGGTCCAATCTAACAAAATATGGAGCTAGGTAATGCACAAGAAGTCTTGATTTTCATTTTCGTAATAGATAGGTCTTAGATATGGTCTTCAATGACCTAGCACCTGAATAATACTCATTTAATCTGACTTGGAGAAGTTGACATTCTGTAAACAACTAGAAGCAGGAGCCCATTGCATGCATTTTGCATAAAAATTTTGTAGGTTGTAGGTACTGTTTTGGCTTGAAATTGTTATTTGTAGTTTCACTTTCTTGTCCCAACAAAATTACAAATTTGTCCTTGGGAAGGGGAGCCTTGGCGCATTTGGTCAAGGTGTTGCCGTGTGACCTGGAGGTCACGGGTTCGAGCCTTGGACGCAGCCTCTTGCAAATGCAGAGTAAGGCTTGCCTCCTTTCACCTTTGTGGTGGGGCCCTTCCCCGGACCCCCGCCTCGCGGGGATGCTATCGTGCACCGGGATATATATATATATATATATATATATATATATATATATATATATATATGTGGCATGTGGTTATTTTTACTGATCTTTCACTGGTAAAGAGAAAAGGTTATGGATTGTTTTTTCCCTGCTCTCTATTTTCTGATGTTTGCAATTATGCAGAGTGTTTTAGACGGATACAATGGGACTGTGATGGCTTATGGGCAAACTGGAACAGGCAAGACTTTTACTCTGGGACGATTAGGGGATGAAGATACCGCTGATCGTGGAATTATGGTCCGCTCAATGGAGGATATACTTGCAAATGTTTCTCCAGATACTGATTTTATCACTGTCTCATATTTACAGGTTGCCATAATCTTGATTGTGTCATTCTGCGATTTGTTTAATTTCCTTCTGGATTTTCCAAACTGTTCTTTGTTCATCCTTTTATTTGAAATTATAATCTTGAGCGACCTGTCTAACGGTCATCAAATCGTGTTTAGCTCTACATGGAGTACATACAGGATCTTCTTGATCCTTCAAATGATAATATTCCCATTGTGGAAGATCCAAAAACTGGGGATGTGTCACTACCTGGGGCAACCCTTGTAGAAATCAATGACCAGCAAAGTTTTCTTGAGTTACTAAGAATAGGAGAGGCTCATCGCATCGCTGCTAATACGAAGTTGAATACTGAATCTTCGCGTAGCCATGCTATTCTAATGGTAATTATTTCAGCTTAGTGTTTGCTTCTACCGATTGAATTATGATGTCCTATTTATCAGCTGGATTCTTGATCTAACAATCTTCATGATGATGCATCAATAGTAATTTCATTTAGCTAGTTTTTGTGAATAAGTGATGTCTCGTCTGATTGTTCTAGGTACATGTCAAGAGGTCGGTCACTGAAAGAGAAGATGCTCCTTCAATTGAGAATGGAAGCTCTTCTCACTTTATTAAACCTTCCAGACCACTTGTGCGAAAAAGTAAGCTGGTTATAGTGGATTTGGCAGGTTCAGAGCGTATTCATAAGTCAGGTATGTACACATATGTTCTAGCCTTTTCATTGCTAAATATCTTCATAAAGGTTATTACTGCGCTCTATCTCTCTGCGCCACCGGGAATCTTTACTCTTAGAAAAAAACTTGCATCACTCCCCAAGATCATGACACATCAAGCAAAAGAATTTAAGCAACTTATATTTTGTGTCTGAGCGTGTGCCAGCGCTTGAGTTTGACACAGTAGCAGAACTCTATGGTCAATTCGATTGTCATGATTGACAATCAGATGACATTTGAAACTCTGCAATGTCAGTTCATGAAGCCTATAAGGAAAAAAGGGCTTATGAGAGAAAAACCAAAAAAAGATGGTGATTGCAATGCTTGACTCCTCTGTTCTACATTAGATGAGGTATTTTGTCTGATAAAATTAGTTCTGGAGTATATCTTTTTCTTTTGACGTCCCAACACCAGTTGAAGGCCCACTCTTGAACTTTGTTGCTGCACAATGGGCGAATCATGATGATCAAGTGATCTCTAAGCTGCTATTGCGTCTTTTATGGTTTTCTTTGTCTATTTGTAGTCATGCCTAGTGATAATTGCAGTGTGTAGCATATGCTCTTATCTGATGAATAGTCATATAGATATTTCGAGAATTTTACTTGGTTTGAATAAAAATGAATTGCAGGAAGTGAGGGTCACATGTTAGAGGAAGCCAAGTCCATTAATCTATCACTGAGTGCATTAGGAAAGTGCATTAATGCCCTTGCAGAGAATAGTTCCCATGTTCCAGTTCGGGATTCCAAGCTAACGAGGTTGCTCAGAGACTCTTTTGGAGGTAAGCTGCTTTCTTGTTTTATGTTCTGGATGAATAAAAGCATATGCTGAACTTCAAGCAGATCTTAAAGGAGAGGAAGAGACTAGGCAGAATATAAAGTGTACTTTGTGAAGTATTCATGTTCATCCACTTAAAGCACTATTGGGCCAAATAATTGAATCTATAAATCTGGTCTGATGGAAATTCTCATCTTCATATGTTTTCTGCTAATAGTTTTAATCTCCTTCTGTGGTAAGCCTAAAGAAAGAAAAAACTGCTGTGACTTAGAAGCTAAGAGATGGAAGTCCTGACATATGCATATGCATTCTGTCATCCGAGTTAAGTCAGTCTTGAAATGTTATATGCATTATGTTGGTTTCAGGTACAGCAAGGACGTCACTTGTCGTGACTATTGGCCCATCTCCACGCCATAGAGGAGAGACTACAAGTACCATTTTGTTTGGCCAAAGGGTGAGGTCCCACGTAACACGTAGTTGGGCTTAGTTAACAACTGGTGTTTGCAGTTAGTTGTAATGTGGTTGTCAATGCATTGTCTTCAGTATCAAAATCACCATGTCATTACTACCTCACTTTGTGAGACTGCATTTGTTTCTATCTGAGCTTTTTTTGTCGACTGTTTTGCTGTGCTCCTTTTAAGGTAACTTAATTTAGACATCTATACCTGGACTAGTTGACTTGTGGGCATTTCAGTTTTCACTGTTGTTTGTTTATTTCTCTTATTCTGTCATAGGCTATGAAGGTGGAAAATATGTTGAAAATAAAGGAAGAGTTTGATTATAAAAGTCTTTCAAGAAAGCTTGAGATTCAGGTGGACAAGCTTGTTGCTGAAAATGAGCGACTTCAGAAAGATTTTGAAGACGAGGTTGAAAAATTAAATCTAGAAGCTCAGAACAGAATATCTGAAGTCGAGAGGAACTTTGCAGATGCATTAGAGGTTTGTCCAACACCTTATCTATCTGTCATTGTGACCATGTCACAGTTTCTTTTATTGGTGTATAAAAAAAACAACCAAAATGCTCAACTGCGGGTAGTATCCCCAAGGAACGTTTTTTTTTTTTTTTGCTTCTTTTTCAAAATTTCACCAAAAATTATCAACAGACGGGTCTGTTCTTGCAAATAGTAGTCTTTGCTTCGGTTTTCCTAGACTGGTCTAGGCTGACTCTGATTTGATGATTAACCCATGTAGAAGGAGAGGTTGAAATGCCAGATGGAATACATGGAGTCTATCAAGGAGCTGGAGGAGAAGATGGTTTCAAATCAGCGCAAACATAACCGAGATGGCTTCTTTGATGATAAACACATTGAAGAGGTACTTCCCCTGCCCCATATCTTGGCACTCTGGGTCGTTAGTAGTGGAAACCCATGTCTAGTGATCTAACCAAGCACTTCCTGACCCATGCAAGTCATGCCCATTTTCTCTCCATAAACACTGGTATCTCCGGGTACATATTACACTCAATACTGCGTCACACAGTGAATATGCAATTTTTAAAATTTTGAAGTGGTACCTTTCTTGTCTGTGATAACAAATGGTTTTGTTGTCTGAAACAATTTAAACTCTGAATTTCCACTAGTGTCTACCATCCATTGCTTCTGTTTTAAGATCTATACTAGTCTCCTATTCAGCAGAAGTTAATTGTTCTACTGAAAATTCATCCAGTAACATCAAGTCTTCATAAAAGGAAGCTTCAAGTAGAGATGAGTTCTAATGTACCCCTCCTTGTTATTGCAATGTGAAAATAAACTTATTCTGAACTGTGTTTCATACTTGTGCATATGCGAGTGCATATAATCTTCATGGTGGCAAATGCAATTTTTAGATGAACTCTCTTTTGCAGGGCCTGGGTTTGTCAGTTGAGGAAGCTTCTGAAATCAAAAGGCAACTTAAAGATGAAATTTCTCGAAGAAAGGCACTTGAGGAAGATGTTAACAATCTCAAGAGTCGATTGGCACATTGTCTACAGCCTAGGGTATCTTCTAAACATTAATTGTTATTAGGGATTGTATATTTGAATACCTGTCAGTTTTTTCACATGGTGTAACTTATAATTGCTTTGCACTCGGATATGATATATCTAGGAAAATGGGGGTGGTGAAATTCTAAGACTTCACAAGGATCTAGAGGATGAGGTTTGCGAAAAAAAGAAACTTGAGGAAGAAGTTATAATGCTTCGAAGTCAGTTACTGCAAATGACTCTTGACAACGATCAGGTACTCTTTTTACCGATCAGGTACTCTTTTTGTGAAAACTAAGCACATCTTGCTATTCTTTATCTCACCAGATTTACAATTTCAAAGGATTTAACTTGGAGGAGATATATAAGATCCCTGCTACTACAGAAGTAGAAATTTACAATTTCAAAGGTTTACATATATAGATGTATATATTATAGGAGAAAATAATGAGAAAATACTCTTTGACATTTTGCAATATTTTTAGTATTGTGAGGAAGCACCTTGTTTAGTCAGTTCAAAAAGATAATATTTGTTAGCATGAAATCCCTATCACAAAGGAATTTTCATCGGCGGAACCTTTGATCACATGTTTTTCATTTTGCAGCCAAGATATCTTGACAGAGGTGCATATGGAGATTCTTTTAATGGTTTAAATTCTCTCACATCTCAAGATCAGAATCCCCATTATAGAAGCAACGGAAATCGGCAGAAGGCATCAGCTGCCACACTATCTGAGCAAGGTAAGGGTCAAACTTTGAGAAGGTCGACCAATTAGTCTATGAAAGTGGAATTGCGCATTTCTAATTTGTCAACTCTACGCCCAAATCTAAAGTGGGGTTGCAGAAGATATTGTCTCTTCTGGAGTCAGATGATGCCAATGTACGCATTCACGCTGTGAAGGTGGTGGCCAACCTTGCTGCTGAAGGTGGATTTCCATCTTTTTCTTGAAACTTCTTGTCAGATGTGAATTAAATGTCATCGTGTTTTCTGGGAGCATGTCTGTCTCTTCATAATTAAATTTCTCAATCGATATGGCTGGGATGGATATGTGGCCTTTGTTTGTTTATGTTCATGTTGCTTTTGTGTTGTTCAAGTTTCAGTTCATTGACTGTGAGTGCTGCTACTGCTCTAACAGTCTGGTACTGATCTTTACTTAGTCGAGTGTTATCATTCAGGTGGTTGTTCTTTGGGGTTTCTAATTGAAGAGCACTTGCTGCTTCTACCTAATCTTGCAAAGGTCTTTTCAAGGACAACAATCAGTTGCTCTGCTTCCTGAGTATAAAGATTGTCCCTCTTATGTTGGAGAAGAAATTTATTGCAATTTCACCTTCTTGAGTAGTTGGAACAGATGTCAAAAGTTGTCCTCTCAGATGCTTTAGAGTATATCACTCCTGTCAAATTCTCCTGATGATTCAATTGCCGACTGTTTATGAAGAAGTTGAGTCATTGGCTTCTTGTGGAAGGAGATATAGGCTACTTTGGCAATAGGATGGCCTATAAAGATAGTAAATTCATAGCCTAAATAAAAGGCTGATGGCGAATAATGATAGGGATGCCCACAATTTTTACGGCTTTGATGTTTGACTATCTTCATGTTGTTGATGTGTGAATGAAATATTAGAGAAAACCTACTCTTTTTCATAAGCAACAACACGATGGTTTGGTGCTTGTGACAAACATTTTATCCTCGATTCTTGGGTGGGATAGTCCTGTTGGAACTTTAACGGTTTTTTTCTATCATTTCATTGTGTTTAGAATCTCAAAAGTTCCTTATTTTTACACTGAATCAATGTTCTTCTGTATGCACCCTACAGAAGTAAATCAAGAAAGGATCGTGGAAGCTGGTGGTCTTACTTCATTGCTCATGCTCTTGAGACGGTATGAGGATGAAACTGTCCGCAGGGTAGCAGCGGGTGCTATAGCCAATCTTGCTATGAATGGTAACAGCTGTATCTTCTTCTTCTTGATCTTCTTCTTCCTCCCACTCCTCAAAATCTTTGCTGTTTGAGGACTTTCTATGGGGTGAGCATTTGTTCAGGGCTCTGCTTGACTAACATTGCTTTTTCTTTTCGTTGCTTTGGCTTTTGTGCAGAAGCCAATCAAGAACTCATAATGGTTCAAGGGGAATCAGTTTGTTATCTATGACAGCAGCTAATGCAGAGGATCCACAAACGCTTCGCATGGTTGCTGGGGCTATTGCAAATTTGTGTGGCAATGGTACATTCAACTCTCTAGCTTGATCCCTTTGCTTTGAATCCTCACACTCTTTGTTTCGAATATGGGAGCTCCAGGATGATAATACATGAAGTTCAGTGCTTGATGTGGGAAGCCTTTATTTTATAAACATCATATGGGAACCCCTTATTAGCTCCTGCATCTTTGCTAAGTTCTGTGCGTTGGTTTCCTACTTATCATTCGAAACTTGATGTCACATGGGATGCATAACTTTATGCAATCTAACACTGTCATCCTAGTTCTTCTTTGATATATCATATAAAAGATTTGATGATGATAGCATTGGTATTGGGAGTTTAATTTCAGCTTCTTGGATGCTATTGAATTACCTACCTTCCAAAGTTAACTGATAATTGTTACTTTCATTTGACATCACTGAGGACAAAGGAGAAATATCGCACTTTATTTACCTTTGAGATGTAGGAGTTAAGAAAAGACATAATTGATATGTTCCATGAGTACTTGCTAATAGCTCTTGTCTTTGTAAATCATCCTGCACTTGCCATTGTTGTTTCCAAAATCCATTTTTAAATAATGATCTACTCCCTGTATTTTAGAAGTAAGCATTACAATGCTTATAGTGCTTCGCAAAGTGATTTATAAATATAATATGCACATGTTGAATAGAAGTGTGGTCACTAGTAAGTTTGGCTGCATTTAATCTTAACTTATAAAGATGCAAGAGCGTACCCTTAAAGTATGTAGAGGCAATCAAGGATATGTATGATGGTGTTACCACATGTGTGAAGGTCTGTAATGGCACATCAA
The DNA here is from genome assembly GCA_019149425.1 of Psidium friedrichsthalianum. Taxonomy (NCBI): domain Eukaryota; kingdom Viridiplantae; phylum Streptophyta; class Magnoliopsida; order Myrtales; family Myrtaceae; genus Psidium; species Psidium friedrichsthalianum. Next base: position 59,847 of record JAGVVM010000433.1, on the reverse strand, counting down.
GTTATTTTCCAATCACAATGGGTTTACATCAAGGTTCGGCTTTGAGTCCTTATCTTTTTGCACTAATTATGGATGAGCTAACAAAAGATATCCAATATGAGGTGCCATGGTGTATGCTGCTCGCAGATGATATTGTGCTTATTGATGAGACTCGGGCTGGGGTCAGTGCTAAATTAGAATTATGTAGAAACACGTTAGAGTCCAAAGGATTTACGCTAAGTCGGAGTAAGACGGAGTACATGAAGTGTGAGTTCGCCACAACAAGAGGAGATGATCAAGAATCCGTAGATATGCTTGGACAGGAGGTACCTAAAAAAGATGCTTTCAGATATTTGGGATCAATTTTGCAAAAGAGGGGAGAGATTGATGAGGATGTTAGCCATAGAATCAAAGCAAGTTGGATGAAATGGCGCAGTGCATCAGGGTTTTTGTGTGATTGCAAAATCCTTCTTAGGTTAAAAGGGAAAATTTTATAGGATAGTAATAAGACCTGCAATGCTATACGGAGCTGAATGTTGGCCAGTACAGAAGTAACACGAGCATAAAATTGGGGTAGCGGAAATGAGGATGTTAAGGTGGATGTGTGGTCATACAAGAATGGATAAGATAAGAAATGACGACATTCGACGAAAAGTTGAAATAGCACCGGTGGCAGAGAGGATGAGAGAACATAGATTGAGATGGTTTGGACATATTCTCTGTAGACCCCTAGATGCTCCGATAAGAATAGAAGTATGTTACCGAGAACACAATATGAAGAAAGGATGGGGTCGGCCAAAACTTACTTGGGGGAAGATAGTAAAACAAGATTTAATTGAGTGGGAAATAGATTGGCAAACGATCTATCTTAGAACGGAGTGGAGGGAAACTATCCGTATTATAGAGGGGGGATTTCTTATGTTCTAGAGTGCCATGTTTAGTCATTTCTATTTATTTATTTATATTTATTTATATTTATTTATTTATTTATTTATTATTTTTTTTATACCCATATTTTTGCTTTTATTTTTAGTATATTTTAAGCTTTTCGCTTCGGGTTCATCGATCGCCGACCCCAACTAGTTTGAGATAAAGGTGATGTTGATGTTGATGTTAATGTTATAAAGATGCAAGAACGATAGCATGTCTTTGTGTATGAATGGAGTTATTTTGCTAGGCGTATGAACCTACTTTCGTATTATTATTATCCTTCTTTTACCAGTCAAAAGGTACTTAATAGTAGACACTTGATGTTTTATTATTTCAAAAGCGAAACAAAACTATGCAGATTTTACCTCACTCAGGGAAAAACCTCCACTGTTTGAAGCAGATTTGTAATCAGCAACCCCTAAATCCCTGGTGTTTGTACCAGAACCTGTGCGTGTGAGTCATGGTATCTAACTCCTTGAACTCAACCTGAACACGTGCTGCTGAATGGTTGACTCAAGCTTGATTGTGCTTCATGCTTAAGCCCAACCCTGACTGGATGTGATGATCCAAAGGCAACCAGTGCTCAGTTAGGAAATCAGGTCATTTTGGGCTCTGAGTCTAATTCAGAGAATGAATTAAGTGTTGCAATGCTTTTAATGTCAGAACTTTAATATCTTTCATACATAAAATATCATAGTTGGAAGTACCCTGAAAACATAAAAGCAAGCAACTACTCGATTAAGCGAATGTTTTGACTGAGTCGAATATGCTTTAGCTTATCTTAACTTTAAATTCGAACTTGACTCAAGCTGTTATTTTCAATAACAAATGGAAGCTCAAGAGGATAGGGAATCTTGATGAGTAGCTATGAATAGCTCGAGCCACTCAGACCCCTGGTGAATCATGGTATTGGAAATAAGCACATGAAAACGCTTGTCATTCCTAGAGAAATGATGGTACCTTAATCACCAGGCATGATTGCTATCATATGTACATTTATGCCACTGTTTTCTTGCCAGGGCTGTTGAAACGGGCTTGTGGCCAAGTTAAGAAACTACGGAAATTTGATTGCTGAATAGTGAATATCGGGAGTAGAGGCCCTTAGATTCATAATCTTTTTTATCCCCCTTAAATTGATGAATAAGGGGAAGGGTGGTGGGCCTTGTTACGAGCAGCAATGACCTGACTTTAAGGTGCTTATGTTGTCTGTTGGAGTATAATACAGTAGAGTAAACTATATAGTTCAGTTTATCTAGAATGCACTGGAAGGTATTTGTGCCATAATACTGTTTCTTCAATCTTCCTGATTACGTTCTTAGTTGGATGTGTTGAGAATAATATATTCCTTGACCAGACAAACTCCAGCAGAAGCTGAGGACCGAAGGTGGTATACGGGCTTTGCTGGGGACTGTCAGATGTGGACATCCTGATGTATTATCTCAAGTTGCTCGCGGGATTGCCAACTTCGCAAAATGCGAGTCCCGTTTGGCTACACAAGGTACTACACAGATCTTGGGGCATGATAGTAGGTACAGTTATGTATATTGAGGACTTTTAATAGACATTCAATGCTACTTGAGTTAGTACATGTAGTAACTATTTGCTAATGTTTGGCGCTATTTATCAAGTACGTGTTTTTAGTAGCCTATTGTATCTCCTGGATTACACAAGAAGAAGAACAGTAGCTTCTGAGAGCTGGGGCGTGTTGGTTAATGTGAAATAGTTTAAGTTTCTTATTGTTGTAAAAAAATTTAGGTATGATCCGATATAGCTTTTGCATAGAGTACCTGATTACGGTGTTTCATTACCAACGACAGGGATAAGGACTGGTAGATCATTGTTGATTGAAGATGGTGCACTTCCATGGATTGTGCACAATGCCAATGATGAAGCTGCTCCTATTAGGCGCCACATAGAGCTTGCTCTGTGCCACTTGGCACAACATGGTAAGGAAATAATCTCTACCTCCTGGTATGTTGCGAGTAAGAATTTTAATTGATGACTAGAACAAACTGCAGAAGTGAATGCGAAGGATATGGTTAGTGGTGGTGCCTTGTGGGAACTAGTTCGTATCTCACGTGACTGTTCCCGTGAAGACATAAGGAATCTTGCCCGCAAAACGTTGAACTCAAGCCAGACCTTTCGGGCAGAGTTAAGGCGGCTACGGGTGGAATACTAATCTGGTATACATTGTTTAACTTTATTGATCAGTCATGGAGATCGTGTACGTTTACATGCACTTTGGCAGGCGATATATAGATGGTTCTTGTTCAAATTAGGGGAAATTGGGTGACATTAAATGCGCTAGCAGTTTTGGTTTTAGAAAGACGGATAGCATCATGCATTGGTTCTGCCATCTTGTTGTCTAGCAGTGCTGAGCTATAGAAGATATGTAGTTGTTAGGTCAGAGGCTATGTATTCTTTTTGGGCTCGGGGATTGAAGAGAAGTCAATTCATTTTGACATTGTTTGTGTGAGGAGCCACTTGACATGTCATCCTATGTATATATTAACATTCGTTGTATCTGTCATGAGCAATGAGCATCATCATTCTTTAATGTTCGATCTTTCTCTGATGGAAGAACCCAAAACAAGGACTGGAGGGTTTGTGCTTGCAACACAGCTCTGTTCATTCAGTATCTAAGGGCTCTTTATAAGCAGGGTCAACAGGGTCATGGCTTTTCATCAAAGAATAGCTTCATTGATGTCATGCGTATCAGTTTCATCAATTTTCTCACTATCTATTACCAATTGTTTTTCTTCCTTTTCGGTTCATTGTTTTTGTTAAACTGGTGATTGTTCTATCAACTTTGCAATAACATTCTTTTTCAAACATCCATAACATTCTTTGCTCTAATTATGTTTTCTGTGTTACTCGTTAATAATTTCTTCGGGGACATATGAAGGGTACTTAAGACATCATTTATCTTCGTATTGTCTTCATTGATCAAAGCTTGCTAATGAGCGCAAATGTTAGGGTTGAATTCGAACCTTTTGAGTATGTGTTTTTCCTTCCCCACTTAACTAGGTTATCGAAGTGATTCAGCAAGGTGTGTGTGAAAGAAGAATCACTGTGAATTGGGAAAGCATGCAAATACCGGACAGTCGATACAGACACAGTTTTGAATTTGATGAGACTATGTTGCACTCGTGAACGCAACACTAGCAGCATGGATAAGATGAGCAGATCATCAGAAATCCAGGGAAGAGATGAACTCGCGTCGGGTACTGCTTTGTGATAAGATGCATCTGGTATGGACGTGTATCTGATGTGCGCTCTGTCCTTTTATTCATCGGCAATGTTGTGGGTAAAGGCACGGCCGTCGGCAGGCGATAAGCATGTCCTAGTCCAGCCCCTAGAGCGGCTTCCTCTATTGTTGCCATTGTTCAAGCAACAGCGAATGCATTACAAATCTCTTCCTCTGATACGTCACGGATAAAGCCATTTTAGTCTGGTTAAGTTCATGCATGCAATGCCAATTTTGAACTCACCTATTAAGAGAAAGTGCTCTTGCCAATTAACTTGGTCCATCCTTCATGCATTTTTCGTACAATTTTCTGGTGACTTGTTCTTCGTTATATCGTCATAGTTGAGCCAGATTAAGTCTCTTCTAATTGCATTAAATCCTTTTTGGCTTACTAAATTAGGTATGAGAAAGTAAAATGGAGTGAATTGGAGGTTAGGGAGAGATTTTGGTTGTTATATATGATGATGGGAAATTTAATGGGTTGTGCCTTTTCCACTCTTGTTGCTGCTAAAATGCTCTCCTATCATAGTGTTCTGATAATATTGGCCTTTGTGGGTCTCATCTTTTTTAAAGCATTTTCTTTTCGGGCACGAGGTGTCCTGTTTATTTTCTTTTCTCTTTTTTCGCGAGTCTCACTTTCTTTCTTCTCGTTGTCCCTCTTTGCTCCCTCTTTCCATCTAATCACTTCGACACTGCCAATGGCGTTGTTGCTGTGGCACTCCTTGCTGTACTTGTTTGAAGGCCTGGGAGTGATGCTGGGGTCATAGGCTTTGCTATCTTGCTCTTGTTTGTTCCCATTGGAAACTCTCTGCCATTCTAGAAACATCCAAAGAGGCAAAAAAAAAAAAAAATAGAGGCGAAGTAAAGATAAGTAATGGAAAAGGCCACAACAAGGTTGTGAAGGCCATTGTTTTAGTGATTCTAATGACTGGAGAAGAGACATTTTCCACACCATGCTTGTGTAGCGGAGGCCCTTATTTTAGTGATTCTCGAGGCAACAGTACTTGCGATGGTCAGAGCTTGATGCGAGGGATGAGAAGGAAGAAAATTTCGACAAGACCAAGGAGGTTAATAACATTAACAAGAATGATGGCGATGACGATCGGGGTAGACATGCTGTTCATGGTCATAATTAAGAGGTGAAGATGCAAGCGCTCCAACCTCTGGCGGGTGAGTACAACAGCTCCGGCCGAATGCCTCTCCAGCCGAGGAAATCTCCAACTTCTCATCCCGTCCACAATCAGCCAAAATCGAAACTGAGGGCAAGCTTAAGAGGATCTGGAATCGAGATCTCTCTAGTCCTCTTCGAGTTAGACGAGGAGAGAGACGCATTCTTGGAGAGGAAGATGAGGGAAGGTTGAGGAGATAGGTGAGTCAATACAACAATGGAAGCACTCAAGCTTGCGGTCGCGATAATCGCACTTGGAACTAATGATGTGAACGATGATTTTGAGCTTGATTTTGTGAGATTTGTCCCCTGAGAAAGTCTAGGGTTTTTGTGTTCTTTTCTCTATCCACCAAAATTGAACCCCGATCAGAATTGACAGGGAATAGAGAGAAGTAAAGAAGGAGGAGGAGGAAAATGGGACGCCGAAGAAGAGATATAATAAAACAAAAGGGACCCAATAACAAACAAAATGGAAAATACTTTTGTAGAGTGGCAATCAAAGGATGATAAAAAGGTGGATCCACAAAGATTAATATTGTCAAAATACTGTGATCCAAGAGCTTTTTAGCCATAATGGGAGTGGAAAAAGCGCAATCCAATTAAATAGCCAAATCGATCCTCATGTTCATGTATATATACATGTGGAAACTTCAGAACAATAGAATAGCGACTCATGGGGAGAGCAAATGTATGCGAACTTATCAAATGATTTGATTTTAAATTAAACCTGCTCTCGCGATATTATGTTGACGAATCTTGAGCTGCCTGGATGCAATTGGTTAGTTCGATTGTAGAACCTTATTCACGAGAGGAAAAATAATACAAATTGAAATGACATGACGACCTAGATGGTAATAATGCACTTTTGCATTGGTCATTAAGATCGACCAGCTGCGTAAAAGCATTTTTTTTTTTTTACATGAATTCGACATGATTTCAAAAACTTAAAGTCAAGTTTGGATCGATAGATACTCAAATCACTACACTAATCTTACAAGCTCTGACCATTGTCATGAAACTTTTTTCCGAGCTCAACAGCAAACGAGACATATATGGACGGACTACGGACATGTCTTATTTCTTAATCATCGTACTTAGACTCGACAACTTCGTTAGGTACATCCCCGTTTTTAATTTTTACAAGATTAAATATCTTCAGGCCATGCAATGAATGAATCCTTTTCTATATTTCAAATATGTCGTTGGACCCGTTTCTTTATTACTTGATTAATTCCACAATTAAACAACGGAGCTACATGTACTTATCTCAATTGCCCCGTTTATAGTTTCATTAGTTTTTGAGATTTCATATTCAGCTTAACACCAATTCCGATGAGTTCTTTGGAAAATTTTAAAGAAACCTCTTATGACGCAAGGGATATTATGACAGAATGATGGGTTACTGAGATTAATTTCACACTGGCAAATCATTGATGTCTAGATGATTGAGTCAATCCATTAAGATGGTCTCAACACTAAATATTTTTCAATAGAAAATCATGCTAATTCCCAACATATCCCCATAAAACCAAATGAAAAATTTCTAGTTAGTGTTTTATGTGCGTAAAGAAAAAACCTAGAAACACAGAACCGATGAGAAGATGGGAAGAAGAAGAAGAAGAACAAGAACAATTAAGTCAAAGATTAACGCAGAAATCAACCAAAAGAAAGAAAAGAAATAACGACCCCAACATGTCACACATGAAGCAACAAGACAAAAGTTGCAATTCAATAAGATAAAACTCACCTCTCTCGCCCAGTGATTCACTCCCGCACTTCACTTCTCTGACCGATGCCACACCACACTTTGACTGTCTTTTAGAGAGAGAGAGAGAGGGGGGGGGGGGGGGGGGGGGGGGTGGTGATTCGGGAGTTAAAGGGCTTGAGGTCGGATCAGTTTTGTGTCTTGGTCATCGTCTCTTCTTTAATGGGGAACTACAGTTGAGCGTATGCAGCCTCGGAAAGGAAACCCTTTTGTTTTTCTCTCTCACAGAGCCAGCGCACGTGTGGCCCATTCCTTTCTGCTGCAAATTTGAGATCAAAGCCCCCATTCTCCATAGATTTGCTAAAAAACAGAAGAAAAGCAGACGAAAAAGAGGGGGAGAAAAGGAGAGAGACCACTTTTCACCCTTCACACATCTCATCCTGGATTCAAGACCACAACAGGAGTTTCGCTGTTTTGAATAGAAACATGCCTGCCCTCAAAAAGTTAAAACTGATAGCAATGATGAAGACATGTACAGAAACAAACATCATCATGACAGGTCCAGAGGGAGAGGGAGAGGGAGAGGGAGGGAGGGTTATGTTCTGGTTCAAATGATGATATGGGGAAAAAAAGATGGTACTTTGTGTGTGCAGTCATGTGTTTGGTCTCATGAGTGGCCACATTTGGTACTTATAACTATCCCCAACTTTGGGTTCCTCCTCTTTTTTTTTGAGTTTTAGTTTCCTATGATATCTTTCAGGGGTCCAAGATCTGCCTCTTATTGACAGAAAGAGTGAAGGCATACATGTGTGACATGAGGGATCACAAGAACTGCACCAAAAAATAAATGAGAGAGAGAGAGAGAGATCTATGGCTACATTCTGCCCTTTCTTCATATGAAGCTCTGGAAGAATGAGAGCTACTTGATCCAAAATCAGAACCCAACAGAAAAGAATCATCTTTGAATATACAATCCTTCTCAAATCAATATAGGAGGCGAAACACCATATGAATAACATCACGACCACCACATATTAGTAAGTAACAGGAAAAAAGTAGAAGGAAGAGAAAGTTCACTGGAAATAAGGTCAAATTAAAGAAAGAAGAAGAAAAAAAAGGTAGATCCGCACAACACATCAAAAGAAAAATGGGGTAAATCTGTTCATTCTGGGTTAATTCAATAAGGAGGAGGGCGAGCAGCTCCCCAGTATGTCTCACGGGCAAAATTGCATGAATTCAATAGGTTTGGTGCAAAACCATGCAATAACGCTCCGTTCGCGTCTGCAAGGCATTGGCGGCTGCTGCTGCTGCTGCTGTCCGACGTTCCAGGCGATCCCAACAGACTGCCACCGCACCGGCGCTGCCGCCTCTGCCTCTCTTCCTCGAGCGGGAGCCTCTCGTAAGCGGCGTTCCCGAACGAAGCTGCCATTATCACCACCGGCCCTGACGGCCACGAGGGGCCCCGCCACGTTCCCCCGACCACCTGCCCCTGCCCGCCCGCCAGGTACACAGTCAGCCTGACAGTGCGGCGGGGCCGGGGGTGGCAGGAACGACCGGAAAGCGACAGGATCTCGAACCGCCCATGCAGCGTCACCACCGCTCCCGGGGAGGCCGGCTGCCGGAGGGCGACGTTGGTGACGGTCCCGCTCCCGCTCAGGATGCAGACCCCGCGCTGCCGTCGCCTTCGCGAAGGCCGACATGCTCTCCACGATGTCGGCGGCCGCCCGCGACCTCCACGACGTGGGAGCGGAGGGCGTTGGGCTGTCCCGGGTTATGATGATGGGGGGCTTGGCTTGTTCTTGGAACCCCCGCCGCCCCCTCGGCCTCCTCGAGACCTCTTTTGCCTCCTCCTGCAACGGCTTCTTTCCGTCTGCGGTAGCGGGGGAACCGGTGGCGGCAGATGTGGAGGAGTAGTCGTGCGATCCCGTTTCTGGCGTGGTCGAAGCTGCTGTCGTTGCTGAGGTTTTCATCCTCGAGTTCTGCTGGTGGCGGTGGTGGTGGGGGACTGGAACTGGTGATGAGAGGTAAAGCTGCTGTGGAGGTCTCGGCCGAGGAAAGGAAGTGGAAGAGGACGTCCATGTGCGGTCACTGGATCCATTTCTTCTTCTGCTGGCTTTTGCTTGCGGGTATCTCTTTTCTGTCCCAGTCGGTGAATTATTACCCTTCACCAGAACAAGAAGTCAGAACCCAGAACTGCCTTGCATCTTTTCAAATCTTGCTTGAGAGCTGCTGGTGGGGATGAGCTTCACACACCAAATCTTGAGCTGAGTTGAATTGTGACTTCGAGTGAGATCGTGGGTTGGTTGTTCTGCTTAGGTTTCTCAAGTTTCTTCCATGAAGCATGAGAGAGGAGGAGGAGGAGGAGGTTGTCTTGCCGGTAAGGGTTTGGGGTTAGAGAGAGAGAGAGAGAGAGAGAGAGAGAGAGAGAGAGAGCTTTGCTTTCGGTTGGTTAGGGTTAGGTCAATCTCTCTCGCTCTGTCTCTGTGAAGTCCTTTTGGGGTTGATGAGTTTCTTTTCGGGTTGGGGTTCGCACAGATCAGAGCGCGCATGGGCGGTGGAGCGGGACCCACGCCCCCCTTCCTTCTCTCTCTCCATTTCGCAAGTGGGGTCCACCCCATTATTGCTCTTTGCTCAACGCCGGTCCCTTTGTTTAAGGTAGTACAAAAATTCGGCTTAACCACTGTTGGATTATGCGGACGATCCGACGATTTGTTTCGAGAATGAGATGCTCTCTAATTTTCATAGTCTATGACGTTCTAACCTCATATCGAATGACTGACAAGGAAAAACAAAAAACTCATATCGAATTAAGAGATCTTTTGAGAACATTAATTAAACTTCGTCATTCATTATCAATCGCAAAAAAGACGTGCATCAGAGAGTTAGAAAACTTCCTTGATTTCCACCATTTTTAATGTAGGTTTCGACTGATTATGTATTTTTCAATATTCGATCAGTTGATATGAGACAATTGTAAAAAAGAAAAAGAAAAATGAATACATATGTCTAAATCTCTCTTTTCGTTAAAAATACCTTTGAATGGTGTCACCTACTAAGTAGTAGTGACTTACCATATTCTTCCAAGAACTGACATCGTCCGATTTCAAGGTGATGTAGTTTTAAGGCACTCGATAGTTTAGTTACCACGCATTAAAAGCACCATATATGTGCAAAACTATATGAAATGGACTTGATGGGATCAAAAGACAACGGAGGCGTGTAAAGAAACTTGTCAATATAATTATATTTTTTCATATAGAATAACAGAATCAGTATTTAATAAAGATTAAGCTTTCAAATATGAGTTGGAGGTGAATTTTGGGCGAATGGAGTTCGAAGCTCCAGCCTAGTGGTTTGGCAGTGGTTGTAAAAGCTTTGAAGAAATCGAGGTTAGCAAGTTCGTTCCATTCAATGTAAAGTCAAATCAATAATAGGAATGGCGAGGTTCACGACAAATAGAAAGATTGATCACCTTTTTGTTTTCTTTATTTACCCTCTCATTAATCATATTAAACCACACTAGCATGGGAAAATAAAAATTACATGATCATAAGCTCTGGACTCCATGTCCTAACCTAATCATGGCAAGTAAATTATGACCGTGCAGAAGTTAACCGGAGCCAGATAAAACTATGTTTGACAATTAGTTCATGGTGGTTTGTTTGTTCCCAATATCATCTACATTGAACTCGTAATTCGTGCAATCAAATCGTTAATTTGTACAGACTTTGCAAACTAGCTCTTTCTATCGTTATTTAACCAAATTGAAACCGATGTATGGATCGAATCATGGAAAGTTTGTCAAAATTTTGATTTGAAAAATCAGTGAAAATATCCTTAATCACATCTTTAGATAATTGTTTTTATAGAGTGGTCAGATCCATGGACCTTTTTGAGAGAAAGATGATGAATTTATCGTTCCAATGTGTAAGTTTGCTCTATATACACATTGGGACAAATAGGGGTGAGCAAGAAAGAAGATCGACTAGATCGAACTGGTTCGGTTTCCTGCGATGCCGGTCCAATTCCCGATTCCATAAGATCGGAATCGGTGATTTTCGACTTAGTTCTCGGTTCCAAAGGGAACCGGATCACCTAAAACCTAATCAATTATCGTTTTATTTTTATTTTATTTTGTTCATTTCTTAATGTAAACCTAATAATCTACTAGTTATTTTTCATCTTTTGAATGCAAACCTAATTTTAATTAATATATCAAAACTAAAGTTCGTGTTGTTCATCTCTATGCTAATTACCGATTTTATTGGACCACCTAAAAATCGGATCGAATCAGACTTAGAAGTGATAGCTTCCAAGGTCATGAGTCATTGAGTCCCTCTTCTGTGGAGCTCGAGGAGGTTGGAGATAAAGCAAAGCGTGCTATCTTCGAACAGAAGTTGTGGCTGCAGAGAGAGAGAGAGAGGGAGGGAGGAGGGAGGGAGGGAGGCATGGGAAATGGAAAGAGGGGCGTGGGGGCATTACGCATAGCTCAGAGACAAAGTGGATCAGAAGAGTCAGAGCGTGTCTTAAGGGCGACTCTTTGATTCTAGGAAACTCCAAAAGAACACCCTCCAAGGCTCCCCACCTCTGGACACCAAAAGATTTCTTTTTCCTTTTATTCTGTTCACTTTACTTTTCTATGAAATGGTATCGATCGACGTCATTTTATAATATCATGCAATAACTTCCTTAACTACAAGATGAGGTCGGCAAAGCGTTCTTTCGATGCACTGTTAAGTATACATGTTGAACTAAGTTATTTTCAAAAAAAATTATGTATAAAATGAGAACTCTGTCAAATTATGTTCATTTCTTTTTCAAGTAAGCTGATTAATCAGTACGTTTAACGAAGTCGTTAATGAAAATCCATACAAGAATTCTCACATCCCTCTTTCTCTCTCTAACATAACGTGCAGGCCTTGGTATTGACGTTGAAAATGGTGATGAAAACGAACGAGGGTCCCCTGATTTTGTTTAGGTCTTTCTAGCTATTTTATTGTATTTTTATATTTATGCAACAAACCCCCCCGCCCCCCTTCTTCTTTCTTAACCTCATCTTGACAAATCTATCTGAAATTGCTCAATAATCTGGTGGGGTTTAAGGATCGGACAACTTTGAATGACATAATATCCCAGGATTTCTGCATCGTTGCTGAGCGTGTAAGCTACGAGCAATAGCAGTTCTTGTCGAGCTTGGCTTCATCTCAAAGTAGCTCGAGGATAGCAAAATGTGTTAGGGTCTAGGAAAAAAAGTAAAAACTGCACACTTGCTTGATAACTCTATCTCTATCAAAGTATTAGGGTTTGACATTGACTCGATTTTATCGATCTACTAGATTGGGTGTCGGCTCAAGAGAGTTGGCTTTGGTTGCATCACCACAGTGTTCCAACATGACCGTAGCAAAAAGGCATTGCATTTAGGGTTTTCCAAGAGCGTTGAGCCAATGTATGCCCTTCATTGAATTTAATCATCGAGTGACGAGTGTTATGAATTTTCTTATCTTCTTTGAAATGAATTGATAAATTTGAGAGATCACTAATCTAGTGGTACAAATATAGCAGGTGTTGGTGGGCTGTGCAGGTAACGGTATTGTGCGTGCCGATCTTGAAACATATAAGAACTTCTTACCAAGTGATCTTTCATTGGGGTCGCACTAATTAGAGAAAGGGGGACGCGACCGAAAGACAACGTGTTACGTTAATCAATCCGGATACATAGGAAAATGAATCTGATCTCATCGTCTAAATGAAAACAAGAGGGTTTAAGATAATCGGTGTAAAACTCTTATTCTTATAATTTGCGTGAAATACAAGAAAAAATCTAATTCATAAAGAGACCTTCTATTTTCACTGATCAAACGATCTTTTTCTCAGAAAATAAAGAAATGCATAAAATCCAGAAAAACCAACTTCTTTTTTCATCAAAGGAAGGCAATACTTTAATTTTCCCTTCTCTTTTTCAATGGCCGGCCACTGAATTATTATTCTCGTTGAAGCGGTCGAGTTCCTAATATGTGGAGCACTAATCATAGAGCCGGACCCAAAATGCTGCGTTGACTTCCTGCCGCAAGATTCAACAAACCGATATTCAGCGAAAGCGATTAGTGAGCCCACTTGATGATTTTCCTAAAGCAAATTGTATGGAGAATCCTATGACTTTAACATTACCCTCCTATTGCAACAGACAAGAACATGAAACTTCGTTTGTCCTTGTCGGATATTTATTACCAAAAACTTAATGTATGGGGACAATTAAAACCATTACAAGAGATTATTTTTCCCCTTCAAATAAAGAAAATTATCCAACTTAACTATGGATTGCCCAATTTGAATCTAATTGACGCATGATAACACACGTGATTCCCACGTGCGACAGTCCTACCTAACCCGAGCCATCTCGATATAAGTCGTTTCTTTTGCCCGAATCAATTGTGTTACTACAATATGTAAATGCAAATATTTAAGTTGTAGTCACATTATCTGCTTCGCCACCAATTATACAGATTACATAGAGCCGTCAATACTGATTTTGTGAACGTATTTCTTATTTTTTTTCCTCTTTTGGGTTAGGGGAACATTTCTGGAGCTGAAACTCGTTGCACCCATTTCCTTTATTTATTTATTTATTTATTTCTTGTTAGAAAGTCTTGGTAACTTTTATTTAGACAAGTCATCCTTAACTGTCAACAAAAATGGCTACACCTTTTGAAGTTAGATAACTACGTAAATCAGTGATAAAAATAGATCTGTTTGATCAAAAGATCACACAGCTTGTTACGTATAACATACAAACAAAAACGTATTTCTTTGGACTGACCACGAGTACCATAAGTATTCGTTTACGAGAAGCATCAATTAGTTCAAACCATTTTTGGCTCCTTAAATATCCAATGGTTGGGTGCCCAAACTGTTCTGATTACTTGATGTTCAGTTTCTCAACCTACATACTCGTGGCATGCAGGGCAAGAGCTCCCATGGAGTGCTTTGCAAGGTGCTTGGGATATCTAATGCACGCATGATAATACTTCTAGAACAGAAATCAGTTTGGTAATATAACTTCTAAAGTAGAAATTCGTTTGATTATGCGACGTTATATTTCTACTTCTTAAGCAAATTTTTAGAAATTGGCCGGATGGGTTCAATTAGCACAAATGCAAAAGGATATGATTAAATCGGCAGAATTGAAATGTTTAGGATTGAATTGACACTATTGCAATAGATTTATAACTTTTTTGCCAATTTTTACCGACAAAGGCTAATGACTTACTCTAAAGCACCACGAATCGACACAGAGACAAGTTAAACATGGCTCATCCGGAGCACGGAAAATTCCTCTCCATAACCATGGAGAGAAAATGATGGAAATAGAGGCAACTCATGTCTCCTTTCACAGTTCGAGAAGCCATCTTTAGCAAAAGGGGACAGCCCCAAAACTAGGACAAAGGCTACTTGGGTCTGTTAAATAATCATTTCCTTATACAATCTACGTCAGCACTCTTATCATGAATATCCAAAGAACAGGGAGATTAACAAACTCCTCTTGGTTTTTCCTTTTCACTTTCTTTTGCTTTCTCTCCTTTTTCCTCCAAACCCGATCAGTCAAACGGAGTGTTCATCGCGGTGCATGTTTATCCGTGTCTAGTCAAGATAAGGAAGGAGAAGGCAAGATGCAAGAACCGTGAAAGAGATGGACTCTTTGAAAATAGATTAAAACTTGGTTACAATATATAATTAAAAAAAGGGGCCCTAATTCCCTAAAGTCTGAAACTTTAGGTCTAGTCTTAAATTTGTCTCAAAACTTTTTGTTTTATTTTAGAGAAAATCGAAAACTTTAGAGTCCAATCCTAAATCTACCGTGAACTTCTTTTTGTCTAAAAAGAATCTAAACTTTAGGTCTCGTCCAAATATATCCGGAATTTTATTTCATCTAAAAAAATGCAAATTTTCAACCTATTCCTAAATCTACCCTATGGTCTAGTCTCAACTTTGACGTGAAATTTCACGTTGATTACAAATCCACATTAACAAAGTGACATGAAAAATTATCTCCAAAATAAAACCATTCTAGGCCATGAAAATTAAAGATGACTAAAGGTGATTTTTGAATAGGGAGCTGATGGGGGGCAGAGTTGGGAATAGTAATAAAAACTGATGAATTTTCTTTTAGACAAAAAAGTTTGTGACAATTTGGGATTAGACCTAAAGCTTGGGGTTTCTTTTTTAGACAGAGGAAAGTTGATGGCAAATTTGTATTGGATGTAAATTTTGAGGTTTCTTTTTTGGACAAAACAAGTTGAGGGCAGATTTTGACTGGACATAAGGTTGGGATTTTTTTAGCCAATTAGGCCATAAAAAAGGTTTAGGGTTTGATTACATTCTTTACATAATCAGAATCTTTTTGCTTTTCTAAAAACATGGCGAATAATTTTTACCCAATGAAAACCATATTCAAATTGGTGGCACCAAAGAACGCCTCCAACTCCACCATGGAAGCATGTAAAATTTGCCAAGGACCGGTTCATCTAATGATTTTGGATTTTTTGGCACAAGTGAACATGCCCATCTTTTTTTGCCCCAATAATGCCCAATTTAATTGCACCTAAGTTTTTGCACCCTTTCTGCAGCAGTAACAGCTCCAATAACTCTCTCTCTCTCTCTCTCTCTCTCTGTGTTCGTGTCGTGCGTGCATGGGCGTTGTTGCTGTGCGCTGGTTGTCTGGTCGAAGCCACAAGCTGGCGTCGGCTCCCACCAAACGAAGACATTGCCTGGTTTGACCGCGTCGTGAAGGGTGCCTGTGCCTTCGTGCCTTGTTTGAACCATAATATTCCGCACTCTGCGGCTGTGGCTGTGTGTGGGGGAGAGAGAGAGAGAGAGAGAGGGAGAGAGGCGTGGGAGGCGCTGACAAAAGGCTGGCTTCCACAGAGGAAGGGCACGAGGGTGTGCTTCAGATGAATATATGCAGACATAGGGTGAGCCAAAGGAGGGTCCAATAAGATCTATGAATACAAAATTCGAATGACCAAGAGGATGAACTGGGGAGGTAAGTGGGAGTGACTGACAAGATGATTCACTTCGCACCAACCCCTTAAAAGCCTCCTTACCTGTTCCTTCCCTACACTTCGCTGAATCGCACGAACCCTTTGATGCCCTTTGTCGGAGGAGGTAGCTATCCTTCAGGGGCGTTGAGCTTTATATACCTCATTCGACTCGACTCTTCGATCATATGTATCATATTTCGAATGTGTGAGAACAATCGGTTATTTCATGTAATGGCCGGTAAATTAAAGCGTTAGCCATGTAGAACTACTTGACAACTCAAAATTTACGAGTGGATAATATTAAGGCGTGGTTAGGAAAAGTAAATAAAAGTTGATAAAATATAACTAAATTTGATAGATAGAAAAACAGTAAACTTGGTATGTAACTTAAATGAAAGATCATAACCAAAATTAGTGGGCAATTTAACTAGAGAAAAGTTTATAAGTCACTTAATAAAGGTTAGTAATGTCTAAAATAAGTTGGTAAATTTAAGGCATTGCAAGATATGCAAATGAAATTTTGAAAGTATTAGAAAAAGTTGAAAAATGATGAAAAAATATCGTTTGGAGTTTCAAATGAGAGTTGGTAATCCAAATATAACTTGTTACTTTAATGAGAAAGAAGTTGGTGAGTCATGCTAATTTAGATTGACAATCTCTAAAAGAGTTTGTAAATGTTAAATACCAGTGCTAATAGAAGTTGTTGAGTTAATAGAAAAATTGGTCAATTAAAAAAAATTTAAAATTGGTAAGCAACTCAAATAAAAGTTAGTAATTAAACCTAGTTAGTAACTTAATCGAACATGAGAGTTTTAAGTACAAAGTGTTTGCATGTTATGCAAATAAAAGTTGTTAAGTCAGTACAAAAACTTGTATTTGGTAAACTATAAAATGTTGGTAATCTAAAAAAAAATATTGACAAATTACCAATAGTTACCTGAAGAAAAAGCACAGGTCATTTTTCACTAATAGATTTTTTTTTCACTTACTAACCCTTTTTAATATTTGCCAGTACGGTAAAAAAAATCTCTTATTTTGGGCATCGAACAATAAAGAGTTCTGCATTTGCGTGTAGAGCTTGCTCAATGATCTATGGTGAGGAAAAAAACAGAGTACGGTTTAGCTGCTGTTGTCCCTAAGAGAAACAAAAAAAAAAAACTTTAGCTGTTGCCAATCTACAGCATCAATGCCACCGCCAGTCTAATCTCTCTTTCTTCTCCCTTTGCTCGGCCCTCTACATTACACGCACGCCTGTCAAGTTCTATCATCTTCCGCCGTCCAAGCTCCATTCGGTCATATGCATAGCTCCATGGAGGAGCGTTGCCGCTGTCACCATTGTGCCCCCTTTCCGGGGTTTAGGGTTCATGTTTTTTCCCCCCTTCACGGTGCAATTTTTGGCTTGAACTCACATGTGGGTAACCAGTGAGGTGGTGAAGACTGTCACGTGTTAGGGCAGTACCTAATAGCGTCGCACAGTGGCAGCGTTGATGGTGCTGCCATAATATGCACGTAAACCTTTCTGAATAGTAAGACCTACTCTAACAATTCATGTCTGATAAAATTGCTGGAGCTTCCAAAGTTATATTGAAGCAAAATCAACCAATATTTGCTCTTCATCACAATCTTAAAAATGCTTTCAGGTTTCTTAAAAAAAGTCTTCGCATAGCAAGGTAACATAAATCACAACCATGGCAGATTCAGCCATGTACTTTAGATGTCTCGTAGCTAGAGTGAAGAGTTCGTGGTATCTTGAGGAACCTGATCAACAATATAGATTTACTTTATCCTCACCACTATTAAATGCGTCATCCTCATCAAGTTGGTTATTCTGCATAAATATCAGCATATTAAGGACATTGTAATTATACAGACATCGATCCGAGAAAAAGATTATGGGTTTCGCCAAATTCCAGCTCACCAATCGACCTCTAAACATCGTATTCTTCACGGTGTTCCCTTGTAAAAATGTCAGTTCTTCTCTTCCGAGTATGAAGAAATTCAGGAACCCAAGAAAGACATAGTCTTCCCTTTCTTCCCTTGAGAAGAAGGAAGATATGTAGCACAGATAACCAAAACCCTAAAGGAAAGTGTTGGAAACCCTTGTCTTGGTCAATTAGCATCTTGACAAAATAATGTGAAACCCTTTAATCTTTTCCCATTAAACAAAGCAAAACACCACTAAAGCTAAATCCTAGAGGCCATGGACCACAGTTGTTCATGTGAAGAGCACTCGTGACTTCGAATCTGGCACACAATGATGCTGCATGTTCACGCTTTCTCACTAGCTGCTTTTGAGTTGAAGTGGGTTTTCGAGATTGCCATGCTCGATGAACGGCCAATCGGAGGCTTTCAACTCGAGTTAATTAATGAGGAAAAAAAAAAAAGGTTAAACCATCGAGGCTTTGGGGGAGGATTATTTTATTAGAGGGGCCTAGTTTAATTGATCTAGCCGACCAAACTGAGGTTGTCATGTGATGGATAGTGATTGTTTTGGAATCACTCTTGGTTGTCCTCATCAGCCTCGATCGCGCCCTTTCGCGTTTCTCAGATGTCAACGACTTACTTAGGTTGGAATCTGTTGATGCGTCTTATCAAGAACCTAATTTTATGCTAAATTATTTTCATCGGTTGAGCTCTATCAAATGGTGGCGTCTTTTGCTCGGTGCAACTTCAATCGTCCTAATCTCATTGTCTAGGAAAACTTCAAATGGAAATTTGATGTTTCAGATGATCTTCATCGAAGTGATGTATAGGAATTCGAAAGAATCAGTGCTTTATTTTCCCAGATTAGCAGCGACCTAAAAGGTTCTTGGATTTGTACCGGTGATATACATGCTTTGAGAATATGTTTCTACCCGTCATGCTTCATCCAATCTTGGTGCGACTCCATGAAAGTGAACTTGAGGTCGTCTTTGATGTTTGCAATGACGGCTATCGGTTGCGCTTGACTTTAAAGTGGTATTTGTGTGGTTACTGCAATGTGGAAGCAGCCCGAGGTGTAAAAAGCTAGGGTTTGGTGATGTGAAGGCGCGCGATATTATAATTAGGAGAAAAGTAACGAAAAAGTCATAAACATATTGTATTTATTCCAATTCGGTCTTAAATCTTTTAATTGGATCGATTTAATACTAAATCTTTCACATTGGTACCAGTTTAATCCACATGACCAATTCAGGTTTAACTTGTTGATATGAATGCTGGCCGTCCTACGTGACACGTCTAACGTTGATGTAGATATATTTTTTTTAAATAAATTTGATGTTTTATTTATTTATTTTCTTTCTTTTTGTGTTTCCATTTTCTTTGGCCAATGGTTGGCTAGCCACCGGCCACAGGTCATGGCCGGCGAGGGTGAGCATTGTTGTGGGTGAGCCTCGCCCTCGCCCTCACCCTCACCCTCGCTAGATTTTGTGAGGGGGTCTTGTTGATGCACACCCTCACCTAGGCGAGGCCAATTCTTGTTGGCCACTAACAAAAGAAAGGGGAAACTGAAAAATGGAAAAAAAAAAATAAACAATTCTAAAAATGTCCATGTTAGCACAATTCGTGCCATGTAGGCGGCATCCAAGTTGGTGATTTCCGACTTAAATTCCGGATGGACTAAACTGGTACCAATTTGAAAAGGTTTAGGACTAAATTAGTCCAATTGAAATGTTTATGACTAAATGTTACCAATGCAATGAGTTTATCGACTTTACCGATACTTTCCCCGATAATTAGCATGGTTGGCTCTTGGCTCCTCGCATCGTGTGGGCAATACGTGCGAGCCCTCGCTTGTTAGGCCTAGGACAATGGATGGTGCCTTTGTTAACAGCAGGTCTCACTTGAAGTGGAGAGACATAGCGATGCACGAATGAAAAAAATCCACCCTTAAAATCACCATTTTAGTACTCCTTTTGATGAAGCCTTGAACCATATGGCTGCAAACCGGGGGGGATTACAGATTGATGCCAGAATCAAAAGGTCACGAGTTCGATTCTCCATGTTCCTCCATTTTATACTCGACACATTTTAGTACGATCTCTTTTATTTAGCATCCATGCAGTGGTTCCTGCCTCTGTGGAAGTGCCAATAATCAAACAAATAAAACTTCAATAACAAGATATTGCTGCTAACAATTTAAAAATAATTCGGCCATAAGTGGGGAACTTTTTTTTTTTTCCACAGCTTATCATACCTATGGGATGCTAACTTTCTCTGGAGGAATGGTCTTCTAGGTTTTGCATGACGTTCGTTTTTTAAATATGTTTCTAGGCATAACTCTCTGGATTCTTGTTCCTTAAACATTCCAAAAGTCATCGAGGTTTAAACAATGCTTCGTTCTCCCACATGGTTTCTAGTTTCTACCAATACAATCTTTTGAGGGAAAATTTCGTTTAAGGGCCCGAAGTGCTCTTGTTTTTTCAAATAAGGGCTCGAAGTGAACCACGTTTCAAATAAGGGCTTGAAGTGCACTTTTTGTTTCAAAAGAGAGCCTGATCAAGGTATTTTTGTCATTTCCTTTTTTAATTTTTCTTTTCTTTTCTTTTTTTCCTTAGTTTCGCCAGTTTACCCTCTGAAGCACTGTTCATCGTCTTCAACCCAGGGCCAGGGTACTGTTCACGAGGCCGCCCTCTGCTCGCCGGCTAGATCTGCCAGATTTGGAGAGACAGAGGCTCGCCTTGAGGAGAGAGAAGCCGGACGGTGCTCTCGGGGACTAAGGATTCGAGAAATCGAACAGCATCGCGCTGTTGCTCTGCTGCTCGCCAGCCGCCGCTCCTCTTGGAGCCGTCTTGCTCTAGACCCTCGGGTTGCTCGGCATGGACGAGGCAGCGTGGCGGCAGCGGTCCGACAGCGTAGGCTGGGGCTCGGCTACAGTTGCGGCTGAGACTGGGAGGATATCTTCGCAAACGGAATAAACTGGGATGAACTGGGATCGATAGTTCATGATGCAACTGAAGTTCCTTTTCCCTGGATTTATTACCAAGGAAATGAGGACAGATATGGGTATAGTTGTTCACAATCGGAAGTATGAACCTTCTGTCTTAGTCTGGCATGGAAGTGAGCTTGGAGTGAGAAGTTTTGACAATAGCAGATTTTTTTTTTTCTTATGTGCGAGCTCCCAGGGTGAGGCCTGGGTTGAGAGACGATGAAACAGTGCCCTGGCCCTGGGTTGAAGACAATGAACAGTGTCTCGAAGGCTAAACCAGCGAAATAAAGGAAAAAAGGAAAAGAAAAGAAAAATAAAAAAAGAAAATGACAAAAATACCCTTCATCAGGCCCTCTTTTGAACAGAAAGGGTATTTCAGGCCTTATTTGAAACGTGGTTCACTTTGGACCCTTATTTGAAAAAATAAGAACACTTTAGGCCCTTAAACGAAATTTTCCCATCTTTTGACTTGCGTGATTTTATAACGAATTTACATTTAAGTAAAGAAATGGGGTTAGGCAAGAGCAAGCAAACATAATGATTACTTACCTACCGTGTCTTTCTTTAGTACTTTTTTTTGTAGGAAGTACGACATTTTTGTATATTGCAAAATAATCTACCAACACTCAAGCAACTTGGGATGTGAGAAGTTAGATGGATATATTATATATATATATATATATATATATATATATATATATATATATATATATATATAAAATAAGCTTTCGAAGCATATAATCTGCGTAGCCTTTTTGTTCATATAAATTGAAAAAAAATCGTCTTAATGGTGTTCATGAATAAATTCGCGTGAGATACAATAGGATAAGGCCCATTGGGTTAGGGCCAGATCTTACACACTTGGAGAATTGAGACGAACATGTTTTGTTTGGGTGGTTCATGGCTCCTCTCCTCCTCCTATACCAGCCCTAAAATGGTGGTATAGTCCTAAATGTGTAACACAAGTTGTGCAATCGTTCAGACACCCCCACATCCTCTAAGACAATACTACTAACTTCGTTTTGCTTAGAATTTGAGATCGTGATTATAATATGATTTCTCAGGGATAGTTCTCTTGTAGCTTGCCAATGATTATGTAATTGTCGAGCTTTTGATGCTTTCTCATGGATGAGGGCCGAATTCCTTTAAGAATCCCAAACTTTAGGTCAAATTACAATTATGCCCCTAACTTTATTTTCAACAAAAAGAGAAATCACAAACTTTCTCTATAATTTCAAATTTACCTCCGCATCCAAAAATCGCACTAATTTCTTTAAAGTTATAAACATCAAAGCCAATTAGAACTTTTTTATCAGAACATGTGTCATCACCAACACCCTCATCTTTCGTCTGTCACAGTTGATAATTTTGAAGAAGCCGGATGTTGATAATCAGCCTCAGGATTTGGACATGAGGCAGATTTGTGATCAGAGTAAAAGTTTGTGAACTTTTTGAGACCACAAAAAATAAAAAAAACATTGGGGTGAATTGGAATTGACCCTAATTTTTTTTTTCTTTTAAAGAAATTAGGCCATGAGAGAATTTCAGGATGAACTGCAACTTTTCTCTATAGGATGTAATTTCTTCGGTCGTCGCAAACTATGTACGTCCGATGATTCGTGATATTCCACAAACGACAGTAATCTACGTAAGCTCATATTAAATTCTTACAATCTATGGTTCGGTAATTTTCTTTACTCATCCCAAATTATCTTACTTATATGTAAGTCTGATCACCTCCACGTCCTTTCTTTTGGGTAAGTTACGACAGAAAGTCGATTCTCCACGCAAGCAGATGCATTTTTAAAACAAACTTAATGATGAGATGACGGTCCAATCCTGCAGTGAGAGTAACGGTGCTCCATCAGCCATTAATTTCCTCAAGGAAACTTGTTTGGAAGCATATTTGCTTGGAACCCAATATGTGGCGTCACCCACACCGTGACACTAAATAGCACTGACACCAACACACGATACGCGACTTGTTATGACACGCCGATACGTCACTTCTCAAAAAATAGATAATACCGACACATTAAGACACGTGGTGTATGAAATTTATATTTTAAATTATCATGTACATATAAAAATATTAGCAATGAGCTTCTTTTTCTTCTTTTGTTAGGTATTAATGATTAGATTTTTTTTTTGAGCTAGCTAGGTATATTAATTTTGGGATGATTAGGTATATAATTTAAATAAATAAATATGTACATTTGATAGATTTACATTTTGATCATAATTTATTGAAAGTACTTAATACTGACCCACACGTATCAAAATGAAGCATCGGGATGGTGGACTCTTGTGTCGTTGGCGTGTTTGGAGTACTGACCACGTATTGATCACATGTTGGAGAGTGTCAGGAGAGTGTCGGAAAGTGTCGAAGAGTGCTAGATGCGACATGTAGATCCTTGAAGAGTGTCGATACTTCTTAGCCGTCAAATAACGGTGTCATTATTCTAGCACCAACCTTTTTCAAACAAATTCGTCGTCACATTCTTTTCCTTTTTCTATACAATCGTCAAAATTGGATACCGGTCCCATAAAACACTAACAGATAATACAATTTCTATTATTATTATTATTATTATTATTATTATTATATTTGGCTGACGACGGCATAGCAAGACGTGAAGATGATAAGCATTATAGTCTAGGTTTTCAATTCAATTCTTCTTTTTCGTCTCTAGTTTTTACCAAAACAAACTTGGGATAAGTCGAGAGGCATCGAATTCGCATTGAATGATAAGAGAATGGGCATAATGTGGTGCAAACTCAGCAAAAGGGTCCGGATCATTTACCACAACTCTTAATTTATACTTTTTTTCTGGAGTCGGCGCGGCATTACTAAATGCCTGGTAATGGCTAGACGGCTACAGAAAACTAGAATGCTTGAAATTCACTTTTCAGGTCATTTACCGCAACTCCTAGCAAAACGACGTCGTTTTTCAAGTGAGCTGTTAACGTTAGATCACTGACATGCCACGTAGGACGATTGTTGACGACTAGGCGGCCACATCAGCAATTTCAGCTGAAATTTGGCCAAAATGATAATATTGGAATCACACATGAATGTTTGGAACTACATTAACAAAATTTAAAGGTTTAAAACTGAATTTACATCCATATAAATAAGTTGGGACTGATTTGGTAGTTTTGCCTTATTTATTTTTAATGAGTCATTCCGTTGTGTATCCTTATCTTTCTCCCCAATTATCGTCAACCACCTCTTGACTTGCTCGTGCACCTTCAAGGATGACTTGTAATAACTCCCGAACACATATGATAATCATTATGTTCCCGGAAGCTTTTTGGCAAAAAAATAGATTTTTCTATCTCTATTTCCTAGATGATTTTCTAAGCAGAAAAACACGTGTGACAACGATACAAAATTTCTGTTCTTGAAACAAAAATTCTTTTGATGACAACATAAAATTTCTTCAGCCGATAATGGCCAATGGCTAGAGACTGGCGGGCAGGGACTAATGACATGATTGACGCGAGAGAGATGAGGTGAGTAACGTGAAGAATTCTTATTTCTATTTATGTTCTAAAAATAGAAAAGTAGAAAATTTCTACTTCTCAGTATTTTTGGTTAAATATTTATCCCAGAAATAGAAAAATGAAATAATTTTACCAAATGAATTTTTGTTACAAACCTGTTTAAAAAAAAAAAAACTAAGAAACACAATGATTATCATTCGCGCCTTAGATACCATTAGCTTTGGCCAATGGATCCTTTTGGGTTGGGACGTCAACTCCTTCCATGCTTCGAGCTAATCATCATAGCCATGTGTAGTGAACTTCACTCAATTTCAGTCCATTCGAGACTCGGCTGAAGGAGTCTTCATTTCATTATGTAAAAGAAAGTTGAGATCTGCTGAGAGGGCGGAAGCAGCTTTATTATTCCTATTTTTCCACGACCTTGATGTGCAAGCCTTCCCCAAAGCTTAGAATCGGATTTCGGCGAATTTCACCTCTCTTGACCGTCAAATTCCAACAGATAGAAGATGTTAGGAACCGCGTCGCTTTATTCGATCGAAGCTATGAACGCGATGATGCGTTTCCTGGGTGTCGGGGTCGAGAGAGGGAGACGAGTACCTGTATTTCGTGACCAAGACGTGCACGAAAGTCGCCAAGAAAACTCTCTTGTACTCCTCTCTGGCACATTGTCTCATTCCTAACCCAAATGGCATGAAATTCTTCAGTATCGCATCCGATTTGCGGTCCTGGAATACGAAAACCGTAAACAATTCAATCACACTTGGGAATTTTATCGGAAATTCGAAATCGAAACTGCCGGCGAGGAAAAAAGTTCACCTGTAAGACTCCTCTAATCTTGTTCATTAAACCTAAAACTTTTGGATTCCCCTCTTAAGTTCAACCTTCCAGCGCCAGGGATTAAACGTAGTAGGATCTTCGTGGCTTTCGGGATCCAAGTGAAAAGCCGAACTGGCTATCAAAACTGGCCAGCTTGCGGGAATCGTGTATCCTGCAAAGAATTCCAGCCATCGTCAAAGTTCTAAATATGATTTGGTAATGAAACTAGTTATCGATGTTTTCTAAGCAAATGGGGTAATTGTCTAAAAAGTCCTAAATCTATTATACAGAGGTCAATTCAGTTCTTAACCTTTCAATTGTGCCAATTTAATCTTAAACATTTTGACGATTTGTCAATTTAGTTCTAAACTTTTTTTGGGTGTGTGTCAATTTAGTGCTTGATAGCACCAGTGGTGACTACCCTCCCAAGTCCCTTTGAAAAGGGTGGAAACCTTTAGAACTGCAATCAATCCACTGAGTGTTGTAGGGTCCACACCCTCACAAAGGGGGAGGGAGTTGGCCCAATCATCCGACTCACTCCAACAGACAAGACCTATTATTTGGATATTTGGGTGGAAGGACTACATTAACGAATTGTCAAAGGCATAGGATTAGATTGAGACAATTGAAAGGTTTGGGACTCAATTGGCCAATTATCAAAAGGTTTTGGACCAAATTGACACAACTGAAAGGTTTGTGATTGAATTGATCTCTGTACAATAGGTCTATAACTTTTTGGACAATTTTTCCCTATGCAGATAGAAAGCACGTGAAGCGACTATTATGGAAGTGACCTACCGTTCCATTTCACATCCTCTTTTGTCCCCGGCAATTCAAGTGCAGAGTTACCCAACCTCAAAGTTTCATGTGTCACCTGGCTTTTCGAACACCAACGCTAGAAAAGATTTTGATAATCATGCTGATTGTGCAAAAGAACTAGTCCCTTTGGCTAGTTTTCATACATGAAGAGTGAAAGGCATCGATTTGGATTCTTCCCATTATGGAGGAGTCCAAAGATTCTCTTCGCTTTAGTATGGCCTCATGCTCGTCCTGGAGAAAAAAGAAGAAGAAGAAGGTGAAAACCCACTAAAAAGATGATGAAAGGGTTTTCCTTACACATGATCTAATGTGATGTCGGAAAAGCATACAGTGATTTCTTGCAATGCTTTAGGATTCACTTCTAGGAACATTAGATCTAATGTCATTGTCGCCGGAATAGGCTCAGAGCTGGTAAAAAGAAGTGCAAATAAAAGAAGAACCACGGAATCCTCCATTAAGAATTCCTCTTTGCCTATATCTGCCATGATGCGAGAGAGGAAGTCCTTGTAAGGAAGAAACCGGATCTTTTACCATCTTCCGAATGACTGACAACGCCTTATTGCGGTCCTGCACAGGTCTAGATTCAGTACTAATCTTTTTTGAATACTAAAAGTCAAGTTCTGATAAAAAGAAACTTGCTCACTTCACCTTAATGCATTTGTAGAGTATCGTGCCAGGTACGTTCAAAGGAAACGACTTAAGACCTTGGATAAACTTAAAAAATAAATCACCCAATTTCTCCGATGACTGTGTAAGGTCATAACTCAACGTTTGCCTTGGGAAGAATTTAACTGTCATCTAGCAAGAACATCAGAAGCAAATGGGTGTTAGATATGCCATACAATCCTACTTAGAGAAAAGGAAACAACCATTCAAAAGTGATGTGATCCAAAGATTTGGTCTTTGTAGTTCCGGTGGCATATTTTACATTGACGGATTCTTGGCCTAATCAACTCTTTATAGTCACTCGAGATGCTTCTTCCATCAAGGGATTCAATGTCTCCCTAAGGGCCTCCATGCCAATGTGCTTTAGAATCGTGCTTCAGGCATACTTATGGAAGTTCGGGGTGTTGACAGTGGCCTCGCTCTCTTGTCCGAAAAACTTTGCAAATGAGTTTAGAGTCCATAAGTCAAACAGCTTCCCGTCTTGCTGAACGAAGAAACGACAGAATCCCGGATCAGTTGACACTACTATTGCACGACCA
Source organism: Psidium friedrichsthalianum (assembly GCA_019149425.1). Classification (NCBI taxonomy): domain Eukaryota; kingdom Viridiplantae; phylum Streptophyta; class Magnoliopsida; order Myrtales; family Myrtaceae; genus Psidium; species Psidium friedrichsthalianum. The sequence goes on along the minus strand of JAGVVM010000433.1, from coordinate 32,524 downwards.
GGCACACTCGTCCGGAATGTCTTCCCATACCTGTGTCGAAAGAACAAACAAGAGGGGCATTTCTAGATACGGTTGAGAATTTCAAAAACGAAGTGAGCATTTTTCGTATTGTGAAATGGCCAGTGAGATGGTATGTGTACCTTTGAATTCTCTTCTTGAGGAATGGAATAAGGTCCAGAGAGTAACTAGGAACCATCAACTGAAGGGTCTCACAGATGAGAGGGAGCCCCAAAGAACCAGGAGGAAGAACGCCGTTGCACTTAGGGTTCTTCCACCTGTAACTCCATTGAGCGAGCCATGCGACGATCAATCCCGGCACACACGTTCCGATCATCCACATTGCCTGTCTCTCTAAGAAGGCCAGCGGTAATGGAGACGGAGAGTAGAGGGTGAAGTGAAAAACAAGTTGTTCTCTCCCTGATAGAAATATCTCTCCTGCTTCGGAGATTTGTAATGCAAATGCTTAGCTCAAGTCGTGTCTTGTTATATATTTGCACATGAAGCAATCATGTGCTTCCCTGGGAAAAAGCTCTACGAATCACAAGAAGTTATGATACAAATAGTAAGGATGGTGACCATGGGCCGGCGTGATTATAATAAGCGTAATAGTACTTTGGTCATGGATGGAACACGACACATACATCATCACAAACCATTCGTTCAATGAGAGAGATATGTTAACTAATCCCTAAATAACTACCCCTAAGTAATACTGTATGTGTCGACCAAAGCCAGAGTCCCAAGCAAAGTAACGCTGGGTATCTCTCTCATTGAATTTGCGAAATCGGCTCACATACGGTATGCACAATTGTTTTTGGTTGCTTGTAAAATATAAGTAGTAGTTATCAGACGAAGTGTTGTATTGCACAGCTCAGAGGATTACATCTTCTTTTTTATCGTAAATTTTTTTCCTGTGGTTACACCAAAAATAGTCGAGTCGTCGAGATAGACAATCACATGACTAATGCATGAACATTATTATGCTGTAACGTATCGTTAATGACTACATAGATTCACATCGCTATTAGCAAGCAGTATTGACATACATCGGTGATACATGTTGACATTGGTGACATATATTGATGGAAATTATTACTCAGTTGTTGAATACACGATGGCGAAAGACTAGTGATTATCGACATGGCCACCGATGAGCAAGGGATAGTTGAAAGCATGAGAAATAGTTTGGATTTATGATAGAACAAAGCAATTGGGATGATGAAGCAATTGACAAGTGTTCACTACAAGTTCAAGACCACCAAATTAGTTGAGATCACAAAACAACTAGCAAACGTTCTTTGAGGAACAGTTACTACCAAAAGCAAGATCATGGGGTCGTAAAGCACAAGACTTTCGGAATAGAAGACCAAACAGGCACCACCTTGAGGACAAGATTCTGAGCCTACAACATATCTTAGAAGCAGCTCCAATAACATACCAAAAGTCCAAATCTTTCGATTGCTTGACGAAGTAAAGATATAGAATGGATTCTGTTGCCAACAACCTAAGAATAAGATCCAACATATCTTATGACGTGAAGCTTTGTCTTTGACGCCACCGTCATGTCGAAGGCTGTTCTCTCTAGCGTAAGTAAACTTGGCACCTGAGAAGTAAGGGACAAATTTAACATATATCAAGACTGATAATATCTTGTTATTCAAGTGCACAACGTTTAGATGATACTCACTTTGAAAATTGTCCCGAGCTTTTTCAAAGCTTTAGCGCGAAGCTTGAGAACATTCTTGGAAGCACTAGGGTCTTTAAGAACCTAAACAACAAAAAGAACGGTTAGACTATATTCACTTAAAAACGACACTTGTTTGAGTTAGCTTCTGTTATCACTGGAAAGTCAGTAAATTTCAAGTGTGATTTTGGCAAATTACGCCCTAGAGAAAGCATGACGCGCAATAACACACCCCTCATTCCACCATCACCATGCAAGCATCCTGTCTGAGTCAGAATCATAAATTTTAATATAAATTCGCAGCTGAAGACGTCTAGCTCTGGTCAAACATATAAAAAAATATAGGGAGAAACAATTTGAAATTTCAGCAGTCACCGAGGTGCAGAGCATACTACTGCCTTTTTGTCCATCTATCGACTTCGGGTTCTTCACATTTAGTTGACTTCTTAAGCAATGCAAGATTGAAGGTAAAAAAGTTCAGCTCTTCACATATCATAAATCGTGATTGGCTGGCCAAGGATGGTGTCACAAGGTTATATTGTTTTGGAGCTACAAAAGATCTAGCACTCACTGCTTGGCAAACTTGCGGTAAAGTTGACTCTATATCAGCCACATTAATTTCCCGTAGCGAATGAAGTATGGCATCTTTCTTCTCTTCAATAGCTTTTCAAACAATCTCTTCTTTGTTTTCTCCTCCTTTCAACTATTTCAGGTCATCCTGTATTTGAATCAAAGTAACAGCAGCCGAACATTCAAGCAATCATGAGCCCGTTGACTATAGTAGAAGCTCTACAAGAAATAAAGGACCTTAAAGGCCTCGATATCATATTAGCATGCATCATTTCCAGGATTGAGAGAGAAAATATCGATAGCTGCCCTCACTTGTGATTTTATCCAGTGCCCCTTATCTTGCACCCACTTTGCTAGAAAAGGGACCTTCATAATAGTTTTCAAGTTCTTTTGCAGCTTTTCACTTGTAAACATAGCCGATGGTATGAAGCATGGCTTCTCCAAAAGCTATGGATAACTACGGTTAATGTCATCAATAAATAACAAGTAAAGCAAGCCTTCAATTAGGGGAAATCACTTCTATCTCTCTCAGTCTATAAACTGATCGGGTTCAGTGTCATTTGAAGGCTCCCTTTATTTTTGATTTACTGATCACATTAACTATTGTCATCCATAGCTATGCTTCATACCATCGGATATGTTTACAAGTAAAAAGCTGCAAAAGAAGTTGGAAAACTATTTATGAAGGCCCCTTTTCTAGCAGAGTGGGTGTGCGATAAGGGGCACCAGATAAAATCACAAGTGAAGATAGCTGCTGGTATTTTCTCTCTCAATCTTGAGAAATAATGCATGCTAATATGATATGGGGCCTTAAGGCCCTTTATTTCTTATAGAGCCTCTACTATAGTGAATGGGCTCATGACTGCTTGAATGTGCAGCTACTGTTACTTTGATTCAAATTCAAGATAAGCTGATGAAAGGAGGAGAAAACAAAGAAGAGATTGTTCGAAAAGCTATTGAAGAGAAGAAAGATGCCATGCTTCATTCGCTATGGGAAATTAATGTGGCTGATATTTCACAACGTTCTTTCAATATCGAAGCTCTATTTTTTCTGAAGTGCTAAATTTATTCACGATCTAATTTCCCAAGCAGGCATCATTTTTGTTACAAATTTTTAGACGTTGCCAAAACACTCATTCAACAAGGCCATTTTCTCTTTTGTGGTGTTGGATTGTGTGTGAGAGGCTATGGATGAAACTAAAATGTCAACTCCAACTACAACATAGAAATTTAATCTAAATATGTCCAAACGTGGCAATGACATGGCAAATTCCGATTCAATATGATAAGGAGAAAAAAACATGACACTAAAATGGCATGGCAAGAATGCACACCTAATGAGAGAATGGCATGAAAAATTTGAAATTCAATGAGAAGATAACAGACGTCGAAAATGCAAATTCAAATACAATAGGTATGGCAATAAAGTCAGGAGTTTGAATTCAATCTAAATATGTCCACCAGCATAAAGGGGTTCCAGGACATGACACCCTATCTTCCAAGCTAAAATTTCTCTGAAAATGATTCTGTATGATGTCGTATTAATATCAAATCATACATAGAAAGCAGTGAATTATTCACTAGCATTGCATAACTACAAGAACATGGCACGTCCTTTCGGAACTCACCGAGGATCCTTTCTAGACAGAGATATTTACCAACAAAGCAAAATCATAATCAAAATAAAATCTCATCGAAGTAACTACCCATAATCAATTATGACAAGCTCAAAATCGCCTCTGGACAACATACACAAAAAAAAAAAAACAAGGACACTTCAGATTGTGGACTCTTCACCGGCGCGAATTGAGATCTTACTAACTCTCAAAATCCATGGAGAGAGCCACCATCTTCAACCAAATCAAGTCCCAAAGGCACAATTTACACTTATAACTTTCAAAAGCATCGTATCACCAATGACAAAGAGCAGAAAATTTCCGTAAATAAAAATCATGAATTGATGAAGAATCAGACCTGGAGCTTCACTTTCTTTTGGAATCACCAAATGAGGCTGCGCACCATTGGATTTGAGTACTCCCACTAAAACCACCATAAAAACTAACCTAAAGATCAATTCTCGAATTTCTTCCTGAAACGGAGAACTTAGAGTGAGAGAGGGAGTGTGTACGTCAGTAAGGGTCCAGGTTGTCGCCGCGAAGGCAGGAGAGGGAAGCATCGGCGGGTCAGATGGAGCACGCAAGAGAGAAGAGCCTGGATTGTTCTCAAACGCACACGTGAACGAATTGGCTCTGGCATGGTATTTTCAGATCTGAACGTAAGCTCTCAACACCACTGACTCTCTACTTAGCTTCATTTCCAAAAGTTCCGTTGGAATTTCGGGAGTTTGCAAAATTCATGAACGACGAAATACTATGATTCAATGTCAAGCGAGCAGTAAGGAGCAAACTGTTCTAGGGAGAGAGAACCTCTGACTGAGTCAGCTTGATTTCAACAAATAGTTTGTGTGCATTGAGAACATTAAATGTTGACACGAATTCAAAGAGGTTTTTCACCTACAACCGACACTGGCACGACAGTATCGTCATGGGCCATCGAGCGACACTGACACGAATGCAACTCGATCTTGCATCTGGTGAAGACGAAGCAGAACAGAACAGGGGATAATGAAATAAATACCAGAGAGGCCAGAGAAGTTGAAGGCAACCAAAGGGGACGGTGGTAATAGGCATTAGAAGCCTTAGATCACGGAGATAATCTGCAAAAAGAGAGAGAAATCTGTCACGATAGTCTATAAAAACCTTTGTACAATTCACCATTATGCTTGTGTTTGTTTTTGCGGTTCGCGGTTGACGACGCTCGGAGACAAGCAGCGAACGAATTCCAGAAATATGCTCAGTGAAGATCAGAGCACAATAATGGAGAATCAAGGCATGAGTTAAAAGGCTTCAAACTCTCGGATGGGAAACAGAGCTGAACCGAGCGTTCGAGGCGCAGGGATAGGAAATCTCTGAAAATTTTTGGGAAGGACCAAAGAGGGCTGGGTGATATTGACTGGATCAGAAACCGAGAATGAAAACCAAAGGAGGAGGGACTTAGCTCTGATTCAACTGCAAACGAAAACAATTGAAGAATTCGAGAACAATCGAAGCTCGGAACCAACACCGGAGATCGCCACCCGGGAGGAAAAAAGGACAGTAGTGAGACGGACTGGAGGTCCTAGGAGGAGGAGAGATTTTCCATGGCTGTGGAAGCTTGGAGACTGGCCAGCTTTTATGGAGTTACGAGGCGGTTTCTTCAGGGAGAGCGAAGATGGACGATCTACAACTGAACTGAACGATTCGCAGAGAGAAATTAGAGAATCAGTCAACTGAGCTGAACGACCCTAAAGAATAGGTGCTCCAAGGAAAATGTAGAATTATTTGGTTGTTCTAGATTTAGGAAATCGCATCTTGAATAATTTCTTTTCAGAAATTTTGTTATTTGCGTGTCCAGTTGTGTTCGTCATTGCAGCTTTGAGCATATTATTGATTTTGCACATCTCTGAATTTAAGATAGGATTTCACATTTTATTTGCATCGTTGATTGATGCGCTAGAAAGAATTACAGTTTTCCGTGACCAAATGTTTTCATTAATATTTAGCCAACCCAAACATGTCTATGTTGCACGAAATTTTTCAAGGAATAACGATCCAATTTCTAGAAGGCTCTAGTATGTTTAAATCCGGTTAACTTTAATAAAAATTCAAATCACAACATTTAGCATTTAGCACCATAAAATTGTTGAAATAAGGCTCTAGCATGATATTTTTAGATCAGAACGTAAGCTCTCAATATCACTGACTCTCTATGATAAAAATTAGTGAAGAACTGTTCTCAACTTCATTTCCAAAATACGATTTAATGTCAATTGAGCTATAAGGAGCAAACGGTTATGGAGAGAGAACCTCGGGACTTATTTAGCTTGATTCTCGCGATTTTCACATAATCGGTTAAGGTAAGTTTGATTTGAACGAGTCTTGCTGTCGACTTGTTCATCCTATATTTCTGTTTCGATTTACCTACGTTCTCTTTATTTGTTGTTTTTTGGTTTCATGGTCATCTCTTGATCGCGAAGAGCACAAGTTGTCCCGAATGTATGACCGAGTTGCCTTTTAAGAATGTCACCTTGTGTAAAGCCCTGAACTTAGCCATGCACATCCCTAGTAATCGGCGGAACCAGTGTTCCAATTTGACCGTTCCTAGCGTCACAAAAGCCCCACTGTCTCGCTAGCCGGGCTCCAGACGAATTAATGATGTTTCGAAACTCAGTCATAGTCCTTCTCGATTTATTGTGCATTAACTTTTGTCGAATTATTGTAATATACAAATATCAATCCCCGCCATTTGTAATCTATGTGACATGACAGACATTCTTAAACATCGAATATCTCTCACTGGCTAAATTGACGCTCGACTTTCACTCTGCTCCGTATGTTGATAAAGTAAATAAAAATTTATTGGGTGTAACTTATTTAAAGAATTGCTTTTAGTTTGTGACATCACTTAATATATGAGTTTCTTTCACAAAGATAAAAAGAAAGAAAAGAAGATATATATATATATATATATATATATATATATATATATATATATAGAGAGAGAGAGAGAGAGAGAGAGAGAGAGAGAGTCTTGCTGTAGTCCTCTAGGGTTTGAATTAAAAAAAGAAGAAGAAGATTTAGAGAGAGAGAGAGAGAGTGTGTCTTTTGTAGTCCTCTAGGGTTTGAATTAAAAAAAAGAAGATTTATACAGAGAGAGAGATTCGGTCCTCGAGGTTCTGAATGCTAGCTTATATGTTATATTTGCAATTACGGATTAAGTCGGGTTAAAATTAAATTAATTATATTTTTATTTCATTTTTTTCATTGGCATGTGTGCATATGGCGCACATGCATGCCCAAAATGGACACATATTAATGTCTTCAAAATGCACGCATGCTGATTGTGTACTTTTTTTTTCAAATAATAATAATAATAATAAAACAACGAAGGGCACACGCACATGATCATCAATTGTTGCCGATACATGTATAGTTTCCCACAAGTTCTTTATCCTTTTTGTGGGTACCATGATCAAAATATCAAGAGCCCAGAAATTGTCTTCTCAAGATTGCTGTCACAATTAAGATGGACACAAGACTTTCGAAAGTGGAGAAATAAAAAAAAAAAAATTGGTAGGAACTGTTTGAGAACAATGCAACCGCTAGAAACCGTTGGGAAGTGATTATCATTGTAAATACCATTAGTAGGCTAAAAACGCCCTTGCACAAATCAAACAAATTTGTTATCTTTTAATATGTTTACTTTCTTGCACTGTACTTTTATTTTCTCCTTCTCGCTTCGCCCATTAAATTCTAGCGTGTATCTTTATCCTGAATGTTGCCTCACCGATCAAATTTCAGCTTAATATGGCCAAAACTTTGGTGGTGGGGAGATTCGATTTGACCAAGTTTTCCATTGAATGCATGTGAATCACAATCATGCGATTGGAGTTTATGGTCTTGTGGACGGCCCATATATAGTGACATGTGTTTCCGTGCCATTTATGTACGGACTCGTCCCTTGTAACTTGTCTCTACAAGCCCACCCAAATCACCTTCCTATAAGCGCACCATGAAGAGGATGAAGTCATTTGGAAAAGGCACGTGAATTTTGGACTTTCTTTCCTTGTTGCAGGCATTTATCACGGCTTGGCAAAATCCTCGACCGAGGATGGGCCTTGACACGATTAACTACTCGTGTCGCGACACATCACATGAATCAATTCGTGGCTAGGCATGTGGATCAACCAGCATCGATCCCACTCGACTGAGCGTCGGCCAAGATGGTCGAGCAGATGGATCAACGAGCACATCAGATCATAAGTTGCTGCACGATGCATTGGACGAATGAGATAAATCAATGCACGATTCACGGATTGTATAGCATGGCTTAGGGCATGATGCATCATTCGTTCCACATGAATCAGTGCAAGATGCAAGACTCATGTAGCATGATGTTGTGCATCATGCAACGAACGACCTAGGCGGCCGAGTGAGCGAGCGGGCCGGTGAAGAGACGCGCAACCCCTCGACTCTTCAACCTTCTAGAGCACGCACAAGGGACTGGCCAATTAATCATTCGGCCGTAGGGGAGTCCAAAAGTCCCACAAGGGACTAACCACAAAGGATAAGGCATAGGAAATTCAAAACATGTAAGACAACGGAATAGGACGAACAGAAAAGGACGAAATAGGCCAGCTGAAGGGCCACACGAATTCTGCCCTCTTGTATTATAAATAGGGTTGAACGCCCATATTGTAACACATTTTGTACACATCATTCACCAAGCAATAGAGCATTCTCTCTCTCTCTCCACCGATCATGACTTGTGAGTGTGTGAACGATCCTCAGGCCAAGGATCGATTCTAGAGTACGTCACCCAGACATCCCCGATTTTCCACACGGTTGTGGTTCAAACACCGCCTCGTGATAACTTGGTATCAGAGCAGGTTGTGTAGGTGTACGTGAGCTACTATGCCGAGAAGAGGTTCGTGGTTGCAGCCCAAGTGCTCGAGAGAATGTCGGACAGTTTCGTTGCTTTCATTGCTGCTAGTGACAAGGTCGCCAATGACATAGGGGCGCCGGGTGCCCATAACACTCGAGACCCCCGTTCAAAGAACAAAGACAAACATCGAGCTGCCTCAAGTGATGCTTCGTCCTCGTTCGAGGGAAAACTCACCCGCATGAAGGTTGTTATGGACGAGTTCTTCGGTGGAGAGAAGGATTGGCTCAAGAAGCTCAAAGAAGGACTCTGTGATGAGTTCAATATTGATTTAAACATCGTTGATGGGAGAGCCATCAAACAGGTCGACGCCCTGGACGCGCTGCTCGGCAACCTTTAGGCAAAACTTGTGGTTGTCAAAGCCAACTACGCGACCTATAAGACAGCCACCGACGGAAATCTCGAGCAACTTGAGGAGGAACTCAAGGCTTACAAAATGGCCGTGGCATAAAGCGTCATCACCGTGATGTCGAGTTCTAAGCTGGATGGGGCCAAGCCGCAACTATTCGAGGAGAAAAATCGGTCACAGAGGTGGAGGACTTCCTATGGGCGATCGAGCAATACTTTGATGCCATGGGAATCACGAACGATGGTGCCAAGGTGCGAACAGCCACCATGTACTTGTCCGAGGTGGCTTTGCTGCGGTGGCGTGGATAATGCAATGATGAGCGGGGTGGTGTGAGACCTGCCAATGTGCGAGTAGCCTGACTTTATTGCTGTGTGTCGCGAGCAATTCTTCCTGAATGTGCGAGGAATGAAGCTCAAAGCAAGCTGCATCGACTCTCACAAAAGGGGGACGTCCACAAGTACTTGTGGGAGTTCTCCAAGCTCATGCTCGAGATCCCGGACATGACTGACGCGAGGCCTTATTCGCATTCATGGACGAGCTCAAACTATGGGCAAAGATAGAGCTGGAACATCGCAGAGTGCAAGAGCTGTTCAAAGCTCTCACTATGGCCGAATCCCTCATCCACCTCCATCTGTACGATGAGCACAAGGCCAAGGGCAATGGTGGGGGAGCTGATCCTCACCACAACAACAATCACGAGGCGACCATAGTCGAAGACCTGAGCGACGAATATGGGGAGTGGGGACATCCAAGCTGTCCCACCCAAAGGGGAATCGTCTCTAAGGCAAGAAATCGCCACCATCCCCATGCTTCATTGGCCAAGGGGATCATTGGGTCCATGAGTTCCTACACAAAAATAAAATCAACGCCTTGCTCACCAGGGAAAAGGAACGATGAGCTGACGAAGTAGCAAGAGCCAGAACGATGGGAAGTCCGACTTGGGACTGTCAAGATAGTCAACTCGACAAACGCAGTGAAAACTCCAGCTTCGCCCAAGAATCCATCCACGAACACAATGAGTCTGGCATTCGTGGAAGTCAAGGTGCTCGTCGGATCATGCAAAACAACACTGAATCCCTTGGTTGACACGGGTGAGTCGGATATCTTTATGTCGAGTAAAGCGGCAAAGTGGCTAGGGTTTTGACTAGAGCCGAACGGGTGAAGATTTAAATCAGCTAACTAGGAAGACAAGTTGACCGTTGGCGTAGCTCGGAAGGTGAGATCTTGAAATCGGTGGATAGCGTGGCAAACTCCCCGTCGGCGTCATTCCACTGAACAACTAGGACCTCATCTTGGGGTTGAAATTCTTCGACGAAGCCTAGCTAAATGGTCAACGTACAAGGCAGGCAATGATCATCGCTGACCAAAGTGCTAGCGGTAGGTATACCATTGATCTTCGGGTTGAACGGCACCAAGAGCATCGCCACAATTGGAATTGTGGACGATGAGCGAAGAGTGAACAAGCTTGAGGCCAAGCAATCATAGCATCCTTCCCACAACCAAGGGCAGAAAAGAGGCATATATTAGCCTCACACAGGTGTCGATCCATGTTTTGTTTCCCGAAGTGGCCACATGGGTGGAGCTGAACCGGTGAAAGAATCATCGACGATCCCCCTGAGGTTCGTACATCGCACAATCGGCGGTTTATGAAGCGAAGGAACCAGCGAAGTTAGAGGAAGGATCGCCACCCATTGACGCAAGTGAATGACCCCGAGACAGGAGGCAAAAGATGTCACTCGATGCAGTGGGGGAGAATATCACGGCCCAGCAAAATCCTCGATCAAAGATGGGCTGTGATATGATCAAATGGCCATGCCACGATGCATCACTTAATCAATTCATGACCGAGCGTATGGATCAATCAACATCAATTCCACTCGATTGAGCATCAGCCAAGATGATCAAGCAGATGGATCAGTGAGTACGTCAAAATATAAGTCGTTGCACGATACAGCAAACGAAAGGGATGAATCAATGCACAATACACGGATCGTATAGCTTGACTCAGCGCATGATGCGGCGCTCGTTTCAGCATGAATCAGCGCACGATGCGAGACTCATGCAATATGATGTCGTGCATCACGCAATGAACAACTCAGGTGGCCCGAACGAGCAACTGAGCAGGCGGACAAAGAGACACGCGACCCCTCGACTCTCTAACCTTCTAGAGCCGCCCGAGGGGCTGTCCACTCCAATCATTCGGCCGGGGGAGGTCAAACGTCCCACAAGGGACCAGTCGACAAAGCACAAGGCATGGCAACTCAAACCATTAAAGAAAAGGGAATAGGAAGGGAATAGAAAAAAAAAAAAAGATGAATAGGTCAGTTAAAAGGCCACATGATTTCTGCCTTCTTGTATTATAAATAGAGGTGAGCCCCGTAACACACCTTGTACACATCATTCACCAAGTAATAGAGCCTTCTCTCCCTCAAATCTCTCTCTCCCCCCCTCCCTCCTTCCCCCCTCCCTCCCCATCGATCATGAGCTGTGAGTGTGTGTGAACGATCCTCGGGCCAAGGCTTGATTCGGGCGTACATCACCCAACACATCTCTAAATCGTTGCACGATCGTGGTTCAAACAACGCCCTGTGACACATTTCTAAGAATTTGTAATTTCACTTGTGGTACTCGAAATTTTTAGGCACCTACTTGTTGCATTTTCGAAAATATTAATAGGCAAGTCAATGTCAAGCTCAGCATCCGAAATGCCATGATTTAGGTGCGATTTTTTGGTGATTTCCACGAGAAGAAATACTATTTTCTGTCATGGAACGCTTCAAGGGTCTTTAATATACTCGTGGACGTATCAAAATGAACATCCTTCACTAAAAGTGACTTTTTCATGTAAATTGAGTTGCGTCTTCTTCGAAATTGGCTAAAATTGGGAATTTTGGGTAGACAAAAATTGGATAACCCTATTTTCTTTATCAAGAAAAGAAAAGGGATTGATTGTAAATAAATGGGCCGTCCAAGAGAGTTTGCTGGTGTCTTTAAGTGCCCAAGCAAGCCTAACGTGATCATGACAAAGAAATGATCATCAATTCTGGCAAAATGATGGGTCGGCTTGGCGATGAATCATTATTATATACTAATCAATATTGTCTTTGCTGAATGCTATATGGATTTCTAACTTGCAAGCTTCTTCCGATGAAAGTTTTGCTTGCGATCTCCACTCGTTTTGCTTCTAAATTTGGATGCTATGCTTGACTCCTTCAATTCCACGAGCCTTCTTCCCCCCCACCAAACCCCAAAAAAAAAAAAAATTACTGTGATGAGTTTAGTTGTTGTACATGAGTAGCTATGGATTAGAATTCTAGCATTTCAGGGAAAGTTACTAAAAGTACTGGACTTATTGCAATTTTGTCAATTCAGTCTTAAACTTTTTTTTTTTTTCAAGTGAGTGATAAACCTTTTGTATTTTTGCCAATTCAAGCTATCTGATTAATATTGACTGGAAATTGCTAACATGGCTCAACCGATACTTACATGGCATGGCCGAATCTTTTTTTAATTTTTTAAATATTTTTCAATGGCCATGGCTAGGCTGCCTTCTCCCAAATCTGGGTGAGAGCTGTGACCCTCACCCAATGGCCAGCAAGCTTTTGCGACCCTCACCAGCAATATTGATAGCAAAAAAAGAAAAGGAGGAAGGATAAGAACAAATAAAAGGAAAAAGGAAAGAATAAGAAAGTTAATAAAACATTTGAAAAATATAAAAATTAAAAAATTTGTCAATGTCGGCGCCGACAGCGCCATGTTAGGGATTTCCAGCTAATATTGAGAGAATAGATTGAATTGGCACAAATACAAAAAATTTACGGGTCAATTGGGAAAAAAAATGGTTTAGGACTAAATTGACGAAATTGTAATAAATTTAAAATTTTTTTTAGCAAATTTCCCAGCAATTCACGTGGCCCTTCATACTAAGTATTTCCTTGGAAAATTTTAATAGAGTGCTTGCGTCTTTCTTAAACTAATACTATGAATTGAATGTTGCAAACTCAGCAATTACAGAAAATTTTTGCATTACGCGCAATTCTCCCACCAAGTATTTCTTGGAAAGCATTTTATTTTATTCTTTCAATGTTACGATAATGTTGTTGATTACATATAAAGTGTGTTGGGAAAACTCCCTATGCATTTTGAAGATGACAACCCAATATATGTATTTGAGGTTGTAGACGAAACATTATTTGCATTTACAAATTCGTACAAATATTGTCTTAAGCTACCGGACATATGTGCTGGTGGAAAGTTTCCTTAGCATAAGATACTAAGTGAAAAGTGTTCGAGTTGGAAGGACTTTTGGATTTTAGGGCAAACTAGAGACGTGCAATTGTCGAGGTGCTTGGATGGACCATATAAAAGGAGAACAAACTTAGATAACATGAGTACATCGGTATGCTTGGAAGGGCCTAAGCAAAGAAGGTGAACAGGTTGAGATTAGGTGAAATCGCCAAACATGAATGGATCGCGTTGTGAAGGAAGTTCGCATTACAAACAGAGTAGACATCACTCCACATACTTGGAAACGAAGACTAGGCCCTAAAAGAATTTAACTCAAATTCAAATTGCTACGTTGGTGCCAATTGCAGGCCTTAGAATCCACAGAAAGATGTTATGGAGAAGTTTGTGGAGGCAGTTTGGTGTATTTCGGGCAAGGTTCACCAATTAAAATCGGGTGAACGTTCTGAGCTATGAATAGCCTCTATGGAAACTACTCTGTAAACTGTCATAGGCATTAAGAGGTTTCATGGTGGATTCTAGCCTTGTTATTGACCTGTTAAAGCTAGGATGGTGGAGTAAGTCAGGTGAAACACTCATACTGCTATAAAATGCTTCGTAGCCTCTTCTTGTTGGAGTCGACACCTAATATGAAAACATGACAAGTTAAACTTGGATTTTGATTCTTAAACAGCCTCCAACATTTAAGACCATGAAGAATACAGCTTGCATGCATGAAGATGTGCAATATATATATATATATAGAAGATGTGCAAGATTGGAAAGTTATTTTTTGACATAAGTTAGATGAAGAGACAGAAAATTTGAAGCTAACTGGATTCTATGAATTATATAAGCAAAGAAGAAATGGAGGGAGCAAAATTCAAGCTTGGTTTGGACTGTCTTGGATAAAATAATGGCAGCTCATTTTGACATTTGAAGTCGGCAATTTTGAGGCGGTTAAAACTTGGCAATGACTCCTCTATATATGTGAGTTGTTGTGTGTCTTGCAGCATATAGATAGAGAGATAGAGAGTTGGGAGTTTGAGAGAAAAGCTTTCTCACATGTGGAGAAAGTTTCTATTGTGCTTTGCAAAGCACGTTATTATATACTAAGCAATTCTATTTTGCGTGTTTGTTGGTCTCTTGTAATTCTTCTCCTTCTTTATTGTGTTCCACATGTCAGGTTTCGACGCACAATCGCACGAAGTAAAGCGTAAAAGTAAGAAAGAGAAATCGAGATACAAAATTTTATTATGAGTCATCCTTAAAATAGGGTTATGTTTAGTAGATGATTCTATTATAATTAACACATTGCATCTCTCGTTATATCCCTCAATTATAAGAGAAAAAAGAGTATATATAATATTAACTCTTCATGGGTCCAAGCCTAAATGACCAATAAAAGAATATTGGCTTAAATTATAAAAGCCCTCTAGTGTCTACGGGACATCGTCCCTTGAGACCTTTGCCAAGGCAACTTCCCAAGACCCCCGTTTGCTCATCAAGAATCAGGACTCTTATGCTTTTCTATTGATGGAGAGTATAAATCACATCCTAATGCCATATACAAGCTTCCCCATACTTTACGAGCGGTATAACTAGTAAGGTTGCGCACTCTACACTTCCATCCTTACTCCCTTTGTATTTTGTTGATAGAAGACATATTTCTCCTTCATAGCATATTTCCTCTACTAGCACTATTTCCGTAGAATGCACGTGTTAGTTATGTTAGAGAAATTTCACATCGAATAACTGATATCGTGTTAAGCAGTCAATAAATCCTAGCTGAACCATAACTCATAGGCTTAAACTTTTGACTGAAGGTAGATCCAACTGAATATATTGATAAGCTCGGATTTGGACTCCCTCTTAGCAATCTCTCCCAATGAAGGTTTCAAACTTTTGCTGTGCTCCCTAACAAATAGTATCAGAGCCGATGGTTGATTAATGGGTCTCTAATATATTCAGGTGTTTGGTGAATATCTCAAGAAAAAAATCTCATGATTGACGTTTGTTACAAGTGGAAATTTCTATCGCGATTGGTCTGCCAAGAAGAGATCATGGACAGTTAATCTGGTCACGCAAGATTGTGACATTAGGTGATACAATTCAAAGTTAGTAGATAATGTTGGTTGCCATCATGGTTGGTCCAGCAAGAAGAGACCATGGACAGTTGGTTTGGTGATGCGAGATTAAGGCCATAGGTGATGCAATCCGAAGTTAGTAGTTGATATTGATAGATTGCATTGCATAGTTGCAGGTGCATTGCAATGACTTAGAGATTCAAGTTGAGATGAATTAATGCGGAAGGATACTTAGATTAAGGGGGAGCAAGCCTAACATTGAAACTCACACGTGAGGGGAAGATTGTTAGGATATATGTGTGAGTTGTATTATAGAAGTCCTACATCGAATAATTGGTGTAGTGTTGAACAGTTGATATATACTAGTTGACCTATAACTCACTGACTTAAACTTTTGAGTGAAGGTGTGTCCAACTAAAAATATTGATGGGTTCGGACTTAGGCTTCTTCTTAGCGATCTCCCTGAATGAAAGTATCGGACTTCTACTACGTGTTCCCAACAATTTCATCCTCCTCCACACGTTGGTTTTGGGAAGCAACATGAATTTGATGATTATACCTTCTTGATTTTGATGGGTATTCTAGTTTCAGGGATTATTTGATAAGCTTTCTAGGTTAAATAAGTTTGTTCACCACACGGATGTCACAAAGTATGAAAAGGTAAAGATTGTAAAAACATACGTTTAAAGATAGGGCATTTTCATGGTGGGGGAGAGACTCAGGAGAACTTGGTCAAGAGGGTGAAAGCTTCTAAAAGGGTTAATCTTTGTAGGTAGAGGGTGCAGGGGAGCGTGCCTAACTATACCTTCAGCTTCAAGTATATGAAGCTAGCTGGGGGTACTGCGACAAGAGCTTTGTAGTCATCATGTATCCAAACTTTCCAGTCAATTGAGATCGACATTTGACGACCAATTAATGAGCAAAAATAGTAGTGAAGATGTCACATGTGGCTCCTAATCATGATTCAAAACAAGAAAAAAAAAATGATAATTTGTGAATTTCCTTTCGAGAGGAGTCTTTCAGCGTAAAGAAGAGGAGTGAATTACCAAAAAAAATCCTAAATTTATTGCAATTATTTCGATTTAATCATAAACTTTTTTTATCAATTGAGTCCTAAATCATTTGTATTTACACTAATTCAGTCCATCAGGCTTGGAATGACTTCGTTGCATGACCGGTGCTGAAGTAGATAATTTTTAATAATATTTTAATAATTTCAATTTTTTTCTTTCTTTCTCTTTTTTTCCCATCTACTTCCTCTAGCTAACCATCGACTAGGGCAAGCTTCGCTCGAGGCAATGGCTAGAGGAAGAAGATGGAAAATAAAAATGAGATAGAAAAAAAAATAAGAATAAAAAAGAAGAAAAATAATTCAAAAATTAGTAAACTATTAAATTTTTATTTAAAATTGCCATATTAGTGACAACTGGCCGAAGTTAGCCGGATGAAATTAATTAGCACAAATGTAAAAAAAAAAATTAGGATTCAATTGACAAAAAAAAAGATTTACAATAAGTTCATAACTTTTTAAATATTTTTCCTCAAAGAAGAGATGATTCTTGAGACTCATTCACCTCAAGTCAATCCAGATTTTAAACCCATTGAGGAGATTCTATTGAAAGATAATGACTTAACTTGGGATAAAGAAATTTCAAATTCAAAGGAAAGCTTTAGAGCTAGTATAATATAGTGTTCTTTTTAGGAGACAATTATAGTTCCATTCAAGAGAAAAAATCTCCCTCCATTTTTTTTTTTGGGTCAAATAATGAGTCTTGTATTAATAATACGGAATCAAATTACATGGAAAATCATAGTCTAAACATAACAGAGTCTATAACTAGAGAGGTGGTTTAGAGAGCCAATTCGGACTGAGGGATTTTGCGCAATGGGCTCGCCCAACCCAATCCGCAAGTTGATTAGCACTTCTCGAACAGTAGGCTAATGAAACTTCTTTAAGATGGGCCAATAGACATTTGCAGTTGTCCACCATAGCTCTTACGGGCCATGGTGCTTCTTCTCGGCCCAAGATCCATTGGCAACATAACAAGTAGTCAGTTTCTAAGAAGATCTTCACATCTACTTTATCCCTATACTTTACATTATCTCTCTTTGGAGATTGAGAGTGTTCCTCAAGCTCAAAAATCCTTCTCTAATAGCTAGGGTTTCGGCAATTTGAACCGATAGGTTGTGGAAGCTCGAAGCGAAACTATTAAAGATGGTACCTTGATGGTCTCGGTGAATTCCAACAATAGAGGCTTCCATGGTATCATAGCACCATGAGGCATCTACATTCAATTTGGAACATTTCTTGGCCGGAGGGTATTTAGTGATTTGGTAAGTGTTACTTTTCCTGTGGCTTTTGTGTTTTATCACACTTACTGCATCTTATAAAGGTCTTTAACATACTTGCTACTTCTTCTATGATGCTCGAGGGGTTTCGCTTTTGTCCTTGGAAGACAAACTTATTTCTAGCTTTCTAGGTGAGCTAGAGCGTGTTGGCTAGAATTGGAGCCGCTTAAAGGGGGGGGGGGGGGAGGAAGAGAGCCATAGGGTGGGAGATCTCTACTGTCTGGTTTTTCTAGTAGCCAAATGTCAAATCTTGATATCTTGGTAGGGTTATTGTATTTGTTTAAGTAGTGGTCTGACCAGATTTGTTTTGTCCAACTGTAGAGAAGGAGCATGTGTTTGATCATTTTAGGGGCCTGGCGACATAAGGGGCATAGGGGATCCAGAGCCATCTTCCTTCGGTGGAGGTTTTCCTTAGTTGGTAAAGTGTTGTTGCAAGCGCTCCAAAGGAAGTATTTGACCTTTGGGTAGGAATGCATATGCCATATTTTAGTCCATAGGTTTTGGGGGAGGAAGGTATGAGGAGGAGGCTTGGGTAGAAGTTTGCTATGAAGTTTGGGGGCGCAGCCTATTGCAGCCTCCTTTTACTGAGTAAGTTTCATTCTTGTGGCCTATCCAAATGATACTATCTTTTAGGGGAACTAGCTTGTGGGTAGAACTAAAGTCTCAATCGGCACCTTTCATTGAAGATGTTAGCTAACAGACAAGAGTTCCATTGGTGGGTCCATTATTGATCAAATCCTTCACTAAGCATGGATCGTTGAGGTTAACAAGTCCTCCAATCCTGCCCGAGGGGAGCCAAATATCCTCTCTGACATTAATTTTGCCGCCATCACATACATTCTATCTTATGTTTGTTGCCACAACATCCCTTCCCACCAAAAGGCTTTGTGACCCTCAAGAGGGACAATGTCCCTTTTTGGGATCTCAAAATTCGCCATGCAGATTGTTGAAACAAATACGGAAGAACGAACACAGAACACGAGGATTTACGTGGTTCGATCACAAAGTGATCTACGTCCACGGGCGAGGCAAAACAAATTCCATTATAGATCAAAGAGTACATATTTTCAGAGATTTATTACATCAACATTAACCCTAAAAGAATAAACTTTTCTGCAGTATAAATAGTGCTCCAAAAAAATTTTCTCGGGGGCAAAGCCCCCGAACCCCCATAGAGATCCGTTTACTCCTCCAAAGAGATTTGTTCGCTTTGCTTCGGGTTGGGCCGCCTTTCGCGTCGCGAACAAATCTCAAACTTCCCTTTTCTTTTTCTTTTTTTCCTTCACTTTGGGCCGCACAAGTAATATATTAAAGTAGGGTGATGAACCGGATCGGGTACATAAAATTCAAGACATATTCAACACAGATAATAAGCCTCTTCATTAGTTGATTCCATAGGGAATTTAGCTCTTGTATGAGATGTCATGCCTATTTTCCTAACATTGCCTTGTTAAAGGCAATAAGGTCTTTGAAACCTTGCCCCCCTCTATTTTTCCTTTCCTTCGGAAATTTCCATTTTTTCCAATGGATTCTAGCTTTGTTCGGCCTATGCTTCCATCAAAAGCAGGCGCTTTTCTACTCTATTGCTTTGCAAATTGACAGAGGGAGTTTAAAGATGGACATTGCGTACCAAGGAAGGGCCTATACCGCTATTTTAATAACGATCTCCTTGCCCCTTTGTCATCAGCTTTTCCTTTCAGCCTTTTGAATTCCTGTTAACCCTTGCAAGAACCCAAGCAAACATTTATTTCTTTGTTTGCCCCCAATTTGAAGGTATGCCTAGATATTGCCTATTTTTTCTATAATGGAGACTCGCAACTCCCCTTACATATTCCTCTAGAACTGATCTAGACAACCATTATTGAAGAAAATACTTGATTTATTCAGGTTGATTGAATGTCCGACGCATAACGATATTGGCTTAGAATATTTGCTTGGTTTTTGCATTCCAGTACTATCTCATTGAGAAAGAAAATAACGTTGTCAGTGAACATTAAATGCGATAGGGTTGGGCACCACTTGTTCATCTTGATACATTTGATTTCATCTTCCTCTACTGCTTTGTTGAGCAGAGATGAGAGGGCATTAGCTATGATAATGAAAAGATAGGGTGATATGGGGTCTCCATGTCTAATACCCTGGGACGATTGAAATATTTGGAGGGATTTGCCGATGAGAGGGCTTTGCAATTTAAGAGTTCCCACTCTTTATCGCTCTTTTCCTCCGGTTTATTCTCATTTATGATTGGCTCGTACAAATCCTTACAATATTGGTGGTCCTCCATCATCGGCTTCCAATAGGAGTAGTTCTCTGCGGTGAGTTTGAACATGTCACCCTCATGGGAGACTGTAGCTAGAGGTGTCAAATGGGTGGGTCGGGTCGGGTTTGGGTCGGGTCGAATATGGTCCGACCCATTTTGACCCGTCTAACCATTTTGACCCATATTCAATGACCCATACCCGACCCAACCCGTAACCAACCTATACCCGACCCGACCCATTTTGACCCATATTGCCAAATCACACTAATATTCTAAAAAAAATTATATAACTCATTTAACCTATTTTATTTTGCTTTTATTTTTTCTTTCATTTTTCTCCAGCCACGGCGAGCGGCGGCGATCGGTGGCGACGGGTCGCCACTGATGGTTGCTGCCGCCGGACATGGTCGTGGGTCAACCGCCGGCACCGGTCGCCGAGGCCGGTCGCGGCGGCCGGCCGGCGGTCGCCGAGGCCGGTCGCCAAGGCCGGCCGGAGGTCGCCGAGGCCGGTCCCGCGCCGGCCGGCGGTCTCCGAGGCCGGTCTCCGCGGCCGGCCGTCGGTCTCCGAGGCCGGCCGGAGGTCGCCGAGGCCGGTCATCGCGACCGGCCGTCGGTCGCCTCGGCCGATCTCCGCGGCCGGCCGTCGGTCGCCGCGGCCGGCCGTCGGTCGCCGCGGCCGTCGCCGAGGCCGGTCTCCTCGGCCGGCCGTCGGTCGCCGAGGCCGGTCTCCTCGGCCGGCCGTCGGTCGCCTCGGCCGGTCTCCGCGGCCGGCCGGAGGTCGCCGAGGCCAGGCGCCGCGGCGGCCGGAGGTCGCCGAGGCCGGTCGCCGCGGCCGGCCGGAGGTCACCGAGGCGGTCTTCGCGGCCGACCGGAGGTCGCCGAGGCCGGTCACCTCGGCCGGTTCTCCGCGGCCGTCTCCGCGGCTGGCCATGGTCGCCGCGGCCGGTCGCCTCGGCCAGTCTCCGCGGCCGACCGCCGGTCGCCGCGGCCGGCCACAGGTCGCCTCGGCCGGTCTCGGCGGTCGGCCGCCGGTCGCCACGGCCGGCCGCCGGTCTTCGCGGCCACCCGTCGTCGCCGCGGCCGGCCACCTGTTGCTGCCGCGGCCAATCGTCGGCCGCTGCCACCGTCGATCCTCGAAAATCAATTCCATAACAAACGACGAAAATTGTTTTCCAGTTTATTTTTAAGTATTAATCAAACATCGGAAAATATTATCATTTTCTTGAAAAATGACTTCCTGAAAAATGATTTCCGAAAATATCACATTTTCCGTGAAACAAACGGAAAGACCCTAGGTCCATTTGTAATTTGTGAGAGTTATGGGTCGAAAATGGGTCCAATATGGGTCGAAAATGGGTTTCATGCGTGGCCTAGTTTTGACCCATTTAATTTCACCTCAACTTTTGGACCCTTTTTAGTGAGTCCTTTAAATGTTAATGACCCATATAAGACCCATTTTATACGAAATATGGGTCAAATATGGGTCTTTGACCCATATTGACGGCTCTAACTGTAGCCTCCATCTTAAATCACACAATGCCCTTGAACCAAGCTCTAATACCACTATTGGGGAAGAAACGGGTTTTGTAATGCGGAAGTGAACTCTTTCTTCCTATTTGTGTGATTAAGATAGGCAAGAAAATAGAGAAATGTAGAGACGAGGACACACAGATTTTTTACGTGAAAAACCCCTCTTAAAACGAAGGAAAACCACAGGATCGTAGGTCCAAATCTTCCACTATAATAGTAGGATTACAACAGTATTTTCTCTCTCACCTAATTTGGTGGATCACCCTCACCTTTATGGTGGAATTCATTCTAGTTTGAGAGGATAACAATCTCTGAAACTCTTCACTCAATGGTGGCCCCCCCTCTCTCTCTCTCTCTCTTGGAAGATCTCTCTTGCTTGTGGATTGTGGATCGTGGGATTTTTCCGTTCTGCAACCCATCTCTTCCTCCCCTAATTATAGATGGCCAAGAGACGCCTCTTCCATGCTCTAGAATATTCACCAATTAATTAGGAGGATTTACAAAGATGACACGCATCTTTTCAATGTATGGAGTGTTGGAAAAATATATTGAATAAAAGAAATAACAATGTAGTCGGACTTTGAGGTGTGTAATCACTCTCCTTTAGGATCAATTTGCCCCACAAAGTTGCTATAAATTTCTGGCAAATTTTCTTCAGGATACAACAAAGTCACGATGAGAATACTAAATAGCAATTCCAGTATTTCTCCTAAAACTCTCTACGAAATAATGGAAAGATGGCCGTCTCTCTTTTAATAGAAAGGGAAAAATGAAGTGAGTTTCTAAACTTGAACAGATGTGTCCTTATATAATACGATAAGAACGCACCTCTTGGTGTCTGAACTGCTCATACGAACGCACCTATTCATGTTCGAAAAATTGCAATTCGAATATGTTCGTTCGAAAGCAACTGTTCATGTGTGATAACCACTGTTCAATCATAACCGTTCGAACACAACTGTTCAAGTGTAATAATCGCCACTCGGACACAACCATTCATGTCCAAACAGTCACAAATAAAAAAATAAAATTAATTATAAAATAATTAATTTCGCAATTATTCGCACACCCACACACGGGTATGATGAGGTCTAGCTCATTTACCATTTCTCCATTTAAAAGACTACAATAGCCTTTTCATATTTAAAGTATTTTGCACTCTCTCATCTCTTCTATATGGGATGAGATATTGCCTTATTTGTTTGTTTTACAAACAAACACCAACATGGAGCCTTGGGGAAAATTCATTTTTCCCATGCACGGAGGTTGTATTAGAATTATGTAGCCAAAGCTTTAATGCATTGTCTCAATCAATTAATTAAGGAGAAACCCAACAAATTGATGTATATTAGAAGCGGAATTTACCTAAGTGGATCATATTCAGCTCTCAACTAGAGTTTACCGCGTTTTTTAGTAGACTAGTTTCATAAACCTGTGTTACTATATTTAGCATCATCCAAAACAGTTTCTTGCCTGATTGGTGCAATTTGGGGTTAATGCAACACATCCAATTTCGAATTAATGCACTCCTACTTAACTCTTCAAAAAGAATAGGCACAGAATTAAGCCAAATACAAAAAGTTACAAAAACTAGTATAATCACTTGCTGAAGGGTTTGCTACTACAAGAAACAAGATGGGAAAAAAGCCGCTGTTGGTTGTATGAGCTATGCAATGCTTCGAAACAAACGTCGGGTCCATCATCAAGGTTAGTCTTTTTCAGAGGTGCACGGCGGTGGTGAATCATCAGGCAGTCGGGGAGGGCGTTGTGTGCCAAGAAGTTCGCTTGTCAATGCTCTAAGATCGCCATCTCCATTCGCCCATTGTGCTTGGTAATGAGCTGCCGCCACTGAAGTGATGTGGATCAACTGTCCTCCGCAACAGCGTGCTAGCGGCCCATGAAGATGGATGTGCCGTCGGATCAAAAGTGACGATACATCGTATGGAGTGGGCAGGGACAGCGAGGCTGACGGAATTGGAGGTCAGCTATAGAGAGAGAATGAGGCGCCACCGGCACTGCATTGGAAGAAGGGGTGGTGGCGGTTGCGTCGGTAACTCTAGTGGTCCGAGATGGGCTTGCAGGTATGAAATCTCGGCTTGTAGATTTACCACCTGGGTACATAGAAAGATCATATGCTTACACGAGAAAATGTCATATAAATTTTGAATCTCACAAATTCTTGAAATCGAATTGTTTGGCTTGATCAAGTGACTCAATCTAGGCAGTACTTGCTCAACAAACACTTAGTTAACAAACCGCTATTTTTTTCGACCGGAAAAAAAAAACCACCTATTTTATTTCCAAATTACACGATAAATCAAATCAGCAAAAAAAATTATTTATTTGTTTAGTTGACTTGTCTCAAATTTGAAAAAAAAGAAATATAAAATGAAAACAGGGTTCTATACATCGACCTTTATAAACGTTTGGACTAATGCATGCTATCACCCCCAAATACGGTCATTACTCATTGTCTCTCTTGGCGACTATATTCTTCTTTTAACTGTGTATAACAGATACTTTGTCTAAATTCAAAAGCAGCATAATGTACCCAACTTCAGTTATTAGATACATCTTAAACCGTGATAAAGTTTACCGTAGCTGCTTCCGCGCCTTCTCCAAGGCATTCTCTTAGGCTTAAAAGCTAACTCTAGTCTTTATTTTCCCAGTAGTATAAGGACATAATTCCTAATCACAGTCAAACAGTGCTTCTGCTAGCTCTCGTGCAAGTCTGTGCTCCGTACCACCAGATCTATCGAAAAACTTTATACAGCTCATGTTAGGAGGCTGTCTGAATCTTGAAACAACAAATGAATCAATTAATCGTAAGAAAGATGTCATTTGAAGTCAATTAATGAAGGATTTCGTATGCACCATGATCTGCATCTGTGTCCATTTCACAGACTCCAGAAAACGATTTAAAATGTGCGATATTAGAGAAAGACCGAGCATTAAAGACAGCATAAGATTGTTAGGATATCTTTGCAAATCATTTTACGTGCATAAGCGAAATAGGGTAAGAAAATGATGGCAGATATACATTAAGTACGATGTTGCACTTGAACCTGAAAAGCGTTGACTCTGAATCGGTGGATAATGTTGAACAAGAAAGGTGACCAAAAGGAAAGAAAGCGAGACATTTAATGATCGCACACTGGTTTTTTGGCGAACCTATCCGGACTTGAACCGACCATTTCCTTAATAAACGCGAGAAGACGAGATACGTGAACACTGAAAGTTAATAAGCACCGACGAAGCACGTAGACACTCGCTCACTCGTAGTAACCGCCGACCATTGAACTGTAGAACTCAAATAATCAGAAAGTTTTTCTGGGTTTCTGTGAAGCATGTTCGCTGTTTCCCAATGATTCTTCCTCTCGAGTTTCAGTTTCTGCAACCTAGAAAGCTAATGATTCTCATCGTATCAAGAACTAGTCAGTCTACATGTTGTTAGACTTGATCGTCTCTTCCTTCCAGAAAGGAAAAGAAAAGACAACCACTTGCAACAAAAATCTGTGATTTACTCCAGGTGAAAGATTGGATTGATTGTCTGCAAGTAGATTTATTACCTGTTGCTGGAGAGCAAAGATGTGGGCAACGCATCCATAGACAGGGTCTCGAAGGCGAGCTTGCGCCTCATAGCAGATCGCCACGACCGCGTCGGGCCGCCTGTGGGCTGGGATGTTCAGCAACAGCTTCGAAGCGTTGCTCGCCCCAAAAACTTTGTGAACCGCCGCGAAGTGAGCCGCTCCTTGCTCCGAATCGAAGTAGGGCGCAAAAACGCATCCGGGGATGCACCTCCTCCTCAAGAACTTGCATGCCCCGCACGGTCCACCTCCGGCAACGGTGCTGGCGATCCCGCCGCTGCCGGAGGCGCTAGAAGCCGGCGTTTGAGCTCATCTCTCCGAGGGGATTTATGATCGGATGGTGGGGGTTGTGGGGTCATTTGGAGGAGATGAGAGAGTTCGATGAGAGAGCAAAGAGCCGGGTTTTTAGGGTTTGGTTTGGTTGGTTTCCTTGCTGTTTTAGGGGGTTATGAAGATGACGATGGAGGGTTCTAATTAAAATGAGAGAAGGAGGAGTCTTTAAAGCCACGCGATAAAGCTGTTTGCGTGAAGCAAACATGCGATGTACATAGCCATTTTCAACTACTTTTGTTTTAAGAAAGTCTTTCCAGTCTATTTTCCACTCAAGCAAAACTCTCCCCAATGAAAGACACGTGTCCTTAACTTTCTCAGCTGTTACACATGCTTGTTTTTCCAACGTGATTATTGGGAAAGGCTTCCAAACGTTCCAATGGCGGTTTGGAGAGGAGACATTTATATGAGATACATCGAAATGTATCATCTCAATAAAATATCTATACTTCAAATGCTTGGGAATGATGGATTTCCAATCCGGTCCGATCCTATCCCTAAACCGAGAATTGGGGACCAGACCAAACCAGAGGTGCCTAGGATCAAACCGGTCCTGTTCGATTTCCAGGTGGTCCAGTAAAATCGATTCCATATACTTAAAACCCATATTCACATTTTAAATATGGTGAAGTATCCCTATTGATTAAGAGTTTAAATGATTCCTTTAAAGACTTTCAAGAAATAAAATTAAAATTAAAAAAAAAATAGTCAATCCGGTTCGGTGGACGGTTCCACACTTGGGACTAGGAATCAGACCTACAATTATCCGTTTCAATTTTATGGAGCTGGAACCTGATCAATGCCCATGGAAATAGACCAAATCCGCCGATTTGTTTTGGTCTAGTTGGTTATTTTTCCTAACCCTTATAAATACTTAGACCCAGATACGTGAAGAGATTGGATCAACACACTCCTAGCTAGAATTATCCGCTTCTTCTATCTCACAACTAAGATTAAAAAAAAAAAAATAAGGTTAATAATTAACGGCCGCTTGTTCAAAAAACGAGACATGGAACGAAGCCACTATGAAGAAGTTTCAGAAGTCATGAAGGGGATCTCATATTAACGAAGATGACACATTTAAAGCTTTGTGTTTAAGTGATATTATTCGCATGATTTCTCTACCGCATGGAAGGTCATAAGTGCAAAAAGAAATTAAAAAAATACTTATGTCATGCGAGTGTCATTTATTAAAAAAGAGTTAAGTTGAGAAATGAAAGAAATTAAAGTACCGCATAAATTGGGTATCCATTTTGGAATATATCCAAGTCCGATACCTTTATCGGGGAGGATCGCCAAGTAAGAGTCCAAGTTCGAACCCATTAATATATCCAGTTGGACTCACTTTCACTCAAAAGTTTAAGCTAATAAGTTATATGCTAACTACGATATATTAGCTACTCAACACCATATCATTTCTCGATGTGGGACTTCTGTAATACAACTCACACGTGCATCTCCCAACAAATTCTTCTTTTCTTTTTTACTTTGACATAAAATGCAAGTCATAGTGTCTCCAAATAAAATAATTCATCTGTAGGATTCAGGAAAATTAATTACGGACCAATCTAGCTTTCCTCGTGTTCCATCTTTTCTCAAGTTGTACAGTATAGATTAAGCAAAATCGTGCCTTGCCCTGAATTCCCTACCATTGCTCTAGGATTTTGGTATGCTTAATATTAATATTTGGTAGTGCATGACCCACTCATGTCCCTTTAGAAGACAGACTCATAATATTAATGCGAAGGATTCCCAACTAGCTGAACTTTAAGTGACAAAATTGAGACAACTCTCTCTCTCTCTCTTCATCGGACATTATGTTATTATACCTTAACTTTATTTGTCCAGCGGTTTGTTTACTATAATATTAGACATCAATTTGGACAGCATGAAATGCATCTTTGCATAATGATAGGACCTTCAAGGCTCTGCTTATTTAGCGGAAAATGAACAGTTTGAAAAATATTTTCTTAGAAAAGATCACTTGTTTTGCTTGAGATAATTAGCCAATCAAAAATACCTTCATTATTGGCAATACTTTTATCTAAACATGGCCGATGAATATATACTTTGTTAATTCATTATTTTGTAAACAATATAAGTTACCATGTCTACGAAAATATTTTCTTAATCGTTTATATTTCGCAAAACAGACGGAGCCTGAAATTATGATGAATTGGCATAAGTACTATCCTAACAAAGAAATATACAAAACATTTTTTAGTGCACTCGAGGTTTGCCAACCTAGTGATGGCGTCCATAATCAGAGTTATCATCATTCTTGAATTGCTTCTTTTGGGGAGAATGGATCCCACGGGTTTGTAAGTCCATATTGGGAATGGGGGGTGCTTAGGATTGATGGAATTAGAACTTTGGAGTGTCCATGGACAAGCCAAGTCAGAAAATAGGTAATAGTTCCAACTTTACAGACAAGCCTCCTATCGTACCCAAAGCAAAGTGGATATTTTTCTAATAAAATGGACATTTTCAAATTAAGACGTAGTAACTCGTCTCAAACAAATTTACCACGAATCCGAGTCCATGCTAGCATTCAAATCTTTGTGCTTCTCGTGAGACCCACATAGTCTAAAGTTCCAATTACATCGGTTAAGCACAATACAATAAATGACCACATAAAAAGTAGGAAAAAAAAAAGTATATCACATTTGATATATTTTGATGCCTCTATAATTTACCTTGAGGTACATGTACGAGGAGGTATAGGCGAGGTCCCATGCCGGACAAGCAAGTCAATCAATATGTGTTATGTTTAGGACATAACTTATTGATTTAAATTTTTTTAAGGAATGTTGTCTAACTAGATATATTAACGTGCTCTGACTAGACTTTTCTTTGGAAATCTTTCTTGTTTGTAATATTGGATTCTTATTATGAATAAAACTTTAAAACCACCGCATCACAGATATCATAGGACAAAATGCTTTCTTACAAAATTACCTCGACCGAAGATCATAATCTCTATGTCAAAGCACTCAATAATCTTGTGTTCATCTTCATATGACCTCGATTCACCCATCGGTAATAGGATGAGGATGTCGATTACGCCCCAATGTCCTATCACCGATGAGCGGGCCAGATCCTGTGTCCGAAGCATGGCATTAGCAATCTAGCCCCATATTGCGCACCGTCAATCAGTGTTGCTTCGTGATAAATCTTAAGTCCGAAACGAGACTTCTTCCATCTAACACTTACACAACGTGATATGTCGACAAGATACAATCAAAACTCTACTATAGACGTTACGAAAATATGTCTACTTCGCGACATTACGCGGTCATGTCACGGGATGTATTCGCGTTTCTACAATGCAAACCCTCTGCCTGGCTCTTTCTTTTCTGAATTTCTCGAAACAGAAGTTGTAGTTGTAGCAGACAAAACAATAAAAGGCGACGTCAAAAAGAAGTAACAGAGCGAACCGTGCAACAGTTTCTAGAAATCGTCATCTCTAATTTTCAACGAAGTTGAGTCAAAAAGACGAGGGGGAGCGATTGTTTAATAGTTCGTAACGCAGCTTCCACCGCGCCGTCCGGAGATTGTCCGGTCTTTGTATCGCGTCAAGGGAGCACAGACATGAGCTTCACTCAAGCCAGACGAACCAACCCGTGCGCGTCTTCGAAATGACGTCCTCATGCGACTTTAGGGAGCAACCAGTTTTAATTGAGCGATCATTCTTTGAGGTGGCTCGTTGGAGCTTTTCGGTAGTCCTAAACCTTTGTGCAAAGATTCAGTGCAACCCTTCCAAATAATTATCGTCAAAAATCGCTGGCGTGGCAATTCACAAGTCGTACGCGTCAACGTGTCACGTAGAACGGCCAGCAATAGCCACATCAGCGATTATTAGGACCAAAAAGACTACATCCATATGGATTTCTTTTATACATTCGTGTAACTTATGTTACATTTTCATTGGTTTACCAGAAAAGGTCTTAGATATTGCATTAGTAAATTAGGGTTTCCGTAATCATTTGTTATGTTTTCAAGCGAGTTGCAATATCTTCAAACTCTGGGTTGATTGGTTTGCTTCCTTAACTCATGCAAATTCCTCCTTCATCCCTCCCTTTGGTCTGGGTTAGTATTCGGATAACCCCATATCAATAAATTAGCTTTCCCTCATCGAGTTTAGTTCCTGGCCTGCATTTTTGAATGGATTGATTTCTCCCTAGTCAGAGGAGAAGTGGTATCCGAAGCCAGGTAGACCCATTCCGCGTGGTGTGTTCATTCGGAGTGGCGGTCGCGCAAGCAAGCGAAGTATAATAAGCCAAAATGATTATGCAACTTGGCCCTTCAACTACCTAGGCGAAGGATAGAAGATGATGGAGCAGCATATCGGAGGAAAAGAGAAGTCCTAATTCAAACCGATCACTTATTGACGATCTACCGGCACGTATGTGTTTAGATTAGTTAGAACTAACTAAACTATTACTCAAACTAAATTTCAGCTTGAGTTAAGAAAAACTCGTGCCTAATATATAAAGAAAATTGCTGCAGTCACCTCGCAACTCATCCTTCAATCCTACTCGTAGGATCTCTCTAAAGATGATTCGACTTCCCCCTCAAATGATTTCCGATCAAAATTGATCGGAATAATTACATTATGAAATCGTCAAAAAGTTTAGGACTAAATTGGTCAAAATAGAAAATTTAAGACTAAATGACCATTGTACGATAAGTTTATGACTTTTTGGATAAACCCTCCCCCAATAAAGCAATTGGTTCTAGATTTAGCTTTAGTTTTTTAGTAAGCATGTACCACTTGCTGCCGTATGACACGCCCAACAGCTATTAATCATATCTCATTGGCATCAACATTAAAATTACGCATTACATACCACTTGTTCAGGGCGTCTTGGCCCTCGCCAGCCCTAAGTCTAGGGAAATAAATAAATAAATAAATAAAATTATAAAAAATTTCAAAATATTATTAAAAATTATCCACACAAGCAATTTTCGGTCAAAATTGATCGGATGGACTCAATTAGCAAAATACGAAAAGATTTATGATTGAATTAGCACAATTAAAATATTTAGGATTAAATTGAGATAAGTACAATAGCTTCAAGAATTTTTTTGGTGGTTTCACCCGCAAAAACGAGTTAATCTACTCGAAAACCTAAGAAGACAAACAACCAAGTCAGTCATCTTTCTATAAACATGTGTGGTAAAAAATCACAAATGCCAAATGCATAATTCAATACTCTTGCATGTCGGGAGTCCAAGAAACAATCTCCCTGAAATCCAGGGGAATGCCTACCCAGACGAGAGGCACATAATCGCAATTAAAAATATGATTAAGTTGTACTTTTTTCTTCCTAATTAAAGTTTGGGATTGCTCCTTGCATGACTTTGTCAAGTACCCTATCTGTAATTAGGACCCCACTTTCTCCCCGCGGTCAAACACGCACGCCAAGGCTCAGACAAAGAAATGCGTAACCTAATCAATAGCACTTGTGTCAGATTTAAGGACCAAAAGGGGTCTGTCGAAAATGACAGTCACATCGAACGTGCGATTCAATGCGCGAAAGCCGGGGGGGGGGTAGGGAGACCAGCTATGTTGCGATCGATCTCTAACAAGTTTCAAAAAAGCTTGAGCGAAAGAAGGTTCCTCAATGCATAGAATACCAGCGAAAAAGGTGGTCAAACAAGGTAAAAGTAGTAAGAAAGACCAGCGTAAAAACTACTTGTGGAGATGCTAGGAAGGGATTAATTTAATTAACATTGTCAACGATTTGGTTCATAAGTTAGTAAAAACTCCAAACCCCACCCCGGTGATTTAGTCAACTGATCCCATGAGCGATTGTGTGGACAGTGTGGAATAGTAACGGGAGGTGAGGAGGTCAGTTCGACCACCACCTACGATTAGCGAGGAAATTAGCTAAATGCATACGTTTGTGCCGATTCAATTAAAATCTGTATATTATGTCAATTCAGGTTATGGGTATGTTGCATTGTGTCAAGCGAAGGCATCTAGCCAATATGACCGCACAAATCGATTAAGTAGAGTGTAGATCCACACGTGGACACCGGGCCTGGCAGTTAATGTGACAATTTTGTAAATTTAAAAAGATAAATTACTTTTCTCCTATTCTTAATCACACTTTCTTTTCTTTTTACCCTTCTTCACATCCTAACATCATCGACCTCCTCGATGCAGAGCAACAGGGCATAGTGTGAGGGCTTAAAGGCTTGCCTGTTAGGGGCCAACTCAGTGGCGCGAGGTTCACCTCGTGACCTCGAGACACAAAGGGAGAACGGCTCACCAGGTAGGATGTCATCATTTAATTCAGTTCGATTGCTTCTAACCGAAATAAACATTAGAGTACGAAGCTTGAACGAACCAAACTCGCTCATGAAAGAATATGAATCAAATTAAAAATTAGTCGACTCTTTCGGTTCTTCCCTTTCAATTTTTTGTTATATTTTTTCTTCCCTGTCCATTCTTGGTGCAAAGGGCGGCTAGGCCGCTGGTCTCACCTGCGGTGCAGGGCCGCTCAACGTCAGGGAACTCGCCGATCATCCGGCCATTGAGCCGAACCTGCTTCACGAAATTGAGTTCCTAGCCATAAGGACGACCGGCGAGGAGGAGCGTTGAGCTAGTGGTTAACCTACGAGCTTCCGTCTCCGCAATCTCAAGCTCAACCACGCGGAACGAGATCTGTTCGTGGGCTATAAATCTTGGACGAGCGTCAAGTCGTCCCCACTGTGCCATTACGGGCCGGATCGAACTCCATCTGACGACAAAGGGGTTGGATTTGCGTCGAGGGTGTGGCGGCGAGGTTGAGGGGATTGAATGGTGAAGCGGACGGGAGAGATAATGGATTTTTAGGAGTAGATCTGCGTGTAACTAATGGAGGTGTGAGGAAGACGATCACAAAGAAATAAAAAAATAAAAAAAACTAAACAAAAAATATACTCTTCAGATCAGTAACCAAACTTAACTCAACCAAAATACAAAATCGATAAAAAAAAATCTTCTTTTAATTAAACTAAAAAAAC
>JAGVVM010000432.1:0-13468 GCA_019149425.1 Psidium friedrichsthalianum | reverse complement strand
AAAAATAGAGGCGAAGGTTAAGTAACAAGAATTCAGATCGGAGGTGGAGAAAGGAAGGGAGGGGTACAGGCATGAAAAGGGGGAGAGGGGTTGAGGGACCAGCAGGGAAAATCAAAACAGGTAGAGGAGAAGGAGACCTGAAAACTATGTGGAGCTCTACCGAACGTAAAAGGGTAAAGTCGATGACAGGGATGGCGCGACAGGTGGAATAATTTGGAGGCGGTTATGGGCCAGATCACCACACCCCCCAAATATTTTTTTCCCCCCAGACCTTCTTTTTTGCGATTTTAGTCAAATCCATACGTTGTGGATTTTTTAAACAGACAAAAAAGGCAGGGCCAAAAATCACCCCCCCCTCCCACGTAACGGCAGGGTAACGTGATGAGCGACAGGTGGAATAATTTGAGGCGGTTTGGGCCATTATCACACTGCATTTTCTTAAGAAAAGCGCTGAGTTCTTGCGAAGTCGCTCTTCTTCATCAGCGTCGGAAGCAACGACATCTTCGATCAGCACCCTTAGACAACAAGACCACCGTGTCCCAGCCAGAACGGATGGGCCACCTTCAGTCTAAGCACACAGCCTAACTGACGGTAGACGATGACTCGATTCAGCTACTGTTGAGTGCCAATTTCTCCTTGTCTGAGGAAAGCCTAGACCGGCCTCCTGGAAACTGAAAGTTAACTTGAAAGGTGTTTGGAATAAGTTTAGGGGTTATGAAGCAGGAGAAAGTCATTTAATTTTTGCTCAATGGCTTATGTCAAAGTGGTCTTAATCTCTCCGATGGCTTTTGCATATTCACGGAATAGGAGGCTTTGGACCACTTGGGAGCTCGGAAATTAGGGATCATGAGCATCCCTCCAATTGGGTGCTGCCCGTTCGGGCTGCTCCAGAACTTGACGGCGACCGGGTTAGGCTGTTTCACTGTGCTGAACGATTATGCGCGGTCCTTCCATTCAATGATCTCGGCTTTGTTACAGAATCTAAGCTCACAGCTCCAAGGCATGGTATACTCGCTTGGAGACGCATATGCCATGACCTCTACCCTCATGGGCGATCCTCGTGCCATCGGTGAGCATACATGACTAGCCAATTTTTAACCAAATTCTTGTCATTCTTCTTCTTCTTCTTGTGTTTTGATTAACCAGTTTCTTCTGATGTGATTGATCCTCAATCTTATGTGCAATATGCGGAGAAGCCGTGCTTCGCCAACGACAGCCCCAATCTGTCCCCGAACCAAATCGATCACTGTTCTGGGACATGTTCTACCCGACCGATTATGTGACCCAGCAAGTGGCCATCAGAATCAAAGCGCGGCAGAGAGATATCTTTTCTCAAACGAGTGATTGCCCTTCTCCAATCCTTACTGCTCAACCTAGAGCGGACAGCTAATGCGTTCCCCTGTTCACCGGGGGGCCGAACTTCGTGGCGCCGATGAACTTCAGCCAATTGGCCCGAGCCAGCACGTGAGATCGACCGCACCGCGATGCGCTCATCTTCTCCCTTCGTCCTGAAACAAATTAAACATTTCCGCGCATTGTTATTTCGGGTGGCAGTAATAAAACACCCTCTTCGGCCCTGTTTCCGGGGAGTGAAGCTGGCCGAATCCCGGGCTCGTTCGAGCTGAACCCCGCCGATTGCAAAAGCATCGTCCTTGTGGGCACACAAATAAATTCCTGGTCCACTCTTTCTAGTGGATCTTTGGCTAATTTTAGCGACTAATCTCGCCGTTCCCATGCAAAACCAGACTAGCATACTCCGATCAGGGATTAGATTATGCAAAATTTCTAAGGGGTTAATCGGGATTGCGGGTTATAAATCAAGATTGACAGCAATCAATACGATTATGCAGAACCAAATGCCTGGTTTCCATATCCACGGGGAAACGTGATAAGCCCAGACTCCTCAGAGTCTCTGACTCAGGGCAGCCGTGGCGGTGGGCAAACTTTCCTTGTTGAAACTTATCCATTTGCAGGAATTGGGTGGTTTTTTTTTTTTTGGTCGGAATTTGGGTGGTTTAGAAAAGGCACCTCATCAACCATTTCTCATTAACACGCCAAAATAATTCTTATTTGGCTCAATAATTACTAGCTATCGACCCGCCTGATTTGAATCGAACTCGAGTCCCTCGAATATCTTGTTGAGTTGAGCACAAGCTAGGACCATAGGCGTGCGAGCTAAGCAGGCCCGATAGAACTTCTTATTACACTAATACTTCCTACACGTTAGAAAATGCAACAAAGCTATCTAAGCTTAACTGTTACGATTAGACGAACAAATACAACAAAATAAAAAGTAAAGACGAGAAAGGGAAATTAAGACATAAGGTTATTCTAGTTCACCCTTAAAGGGGCTACATTCGATAAATGATTCTACTATAATTAGTACATCTCACTTCTTTATTACAACTCTCAATTTAAAAAAAATAATATTTTATATAGGCTACTAAGAAACTATTTCTGAGCCCAATCTCAAATTACAAGATCCAAACTAAAAAAAACCTTCTTGTGGCCTGAGAGCGCTTAATCCTGTGACCCCTGTTAGCTCACTGAGGAGGAGAACCGCGTGCCTTTATGTCAATAAAAAGAGTGGAAATCACACCTCAACATTAAGATGAGGCAAACTCGAGTATCTATTCTCAAGCTCGAGCAGAAATGTCGCTACTTGATTGAGCCATGAGTCGAGTTTGGAGCATCGAACATATAAGTCGAGTTTGGCCCTCAGGGGCGAATGAAGTTTAGAGGTTAGGAGAGGGAATATCGTCACATGGCTGTGTCTTAATACGTTGTTGTTCGGGAGAAAAGACCAAGAAGATTTGGCGGCCCATGCCACCGTGTCCCCATGCCTATCCATAGCCACATCGGATCACGAGCAATTACATAGCACTCATTCAACTATAAACGTTGCCGATGCAAACCCCACAAGACCCAAAGAGAAAGGATAATGCTGGGAACATAGTCCAAGCAACACCAAGATGAAAGCGACCTCGTTTGCTCCTTCCCTCCCTTCTTCTTTCACTACCACCACCTCGTTCCCTCCGTTCGTTTTCCAGGAAAAGCTGGGCGCAAGGTATCTCCGTCTTCGTCCTATCGATCCCTTTCCAAGCCTTTCTTCACGCCCGCATTTTTATGCTTATGCTGTTCCGGTTTGTTCTGCTTTGCTTGCAGATGTCCTTCGGTGTCGGTTTCAATGGTTCGGATGGATGGCTTCAATCCCCAGAGTTCAAACACAACTAGGTACACCGCCACGAGAACAGGATCGGTTTCGATACCACTTGCGCTTCTCATCGGAATCTTTGTGGCATTTTGAGTTCATCCTGCTCTCTTGAGCTGATTCTATTCCTAGCATGAGTTTTTCTATGTGGTGTTTATTCATTCTTGTGGCCGGCGCAATAGGTTCCGGTACTCGGGTTTTCGTCATTCTATCGGTCCACACGCGCGTGAAGCCTCGGGATGCAAATTATTACGGTGGCTATTCATCTTGATCTATTTACTTGGTTAATGTATCATTTCGCATTCGTTAAAGCGAACCTTTTGGATCTAGATGGATTGATTATGCGTGTGGATGTGATTCGGCTATATTGTTAATCATCTTATCGAATTTTGTTGATTTAGTCCCAAGGCAACCTCGAGAAGTGACTTGGAAGGAGCTGGGATTCCGGTTTCAGTGCCGGTGCGGGTAGCGCACGAGCTCCTTCAAGCCGGCCACCACTATTTAGATGTCAGGTGTGCCCGTATGACTAGAGATCTCCTTTAGTCATATTTAGCTTCAATTCGCCGTAGAAATCTACAGAATTTATGTACTGTTAGATAAATTGTGTTAAGTCATAAAAGGATTTCAGTTTATTCCGGGGTTGTCAATTTGTCATTGTGTACTGTAGGACACCTGAAGAATTCAGTGCCGGTCATGCAACTGGAGCCATTAACATCCCTTACATGTACAGAGTCGGATCAGGTTTCCAATTCTATTCCATTTTAAGAAACTGAGTTTTCCTTTCATTTGCATTCGAGACGCTTTTGTGACCGGCTATTACTAGTTGATCGAGCAGACTATTTGATTTTTTCAGTAGTTTCTGCAGAATTACTAACCTGGATGTTCTTATTCCTATTTTTTGAGGATTCCTAACTCTGTTTATCATGGTTTCTGCTTAATCCTGCAGGGATGACAAAGAACGCGGCCTTTACCGAGCAAGTCTCAAAGCGTTTTAGAAAGGATGACGAAATTATCATTGTGCGTCACCGGACTTGATTGTAACTTGCAGTCATTCCTGATGACTCTTGGGATCGCGATCCCTTTTTTTTTCCCCCTCTTTCGAGCTGTGCTATTTTATTTCTCTGGACCCTGTTTGAGAGATTCAATGTGTGATTCTTTACAGGGATGCCAGATTGGGAAGCGATAAATGATGGCTGCGAAAGATCTACTTGCTGCGGTGAGCTAAACATCTCTCTCGAAATGTTTTAGTACGCCTAGGGTGATGGTTCAGACGAATTCTGCTATCGCCATGACTAGGGTCGCATGACCAACGAGCGAATGTTCGGCGATTTAAGGAAGAACTAGAGTTCAATGTCGACGATTCCTAGCATTAGCCAGATCACTCAATAGATACTTCAATGAATTTACAATAACCGCAGGCAAATAAGTTGATTCTAATTAGCTGCTGAGCAATGCGCATATTAGTTGAATCGTCCGTGTTTTGCAGGGTTTTAGCGCCATTACAGACATAGCCGGTGGCTACGCCACTTGGACACAAAATGGACTCCCCACAAACCTGTGAATGCGCTCACACTCTTCTTAGGGATGAGCGGAGGGCGAATGGATTTCACCGGCCAAGAAGCAGAGTAGGCTCTGCATCAGCTTAGATCTCATCGACGGCGGAAGACGCGACGCACGTCTTCTATGTGCTAGAGATATCGGTCATTCCAACTTGAAGCACACCCTTAACCATGTGCAATGAACAATGTAAACTTGAGTTCACATTATACAGGAATAACTCTTGGATTATAAGAGACTCATATGAATGGCTGGTATGCTAGCTTTCAACAGATGGCCCTTTACAGTGTTAATATAATCTCTCTCTCCAGGTAGATTTCAGAGTAATTAGGCCAGGCCACGCATTGCAATACTTTTGCTTTAGAAATTAACTTCTAGCTAGAAGTTGATTTCCTATTTTTGCTTCTGAACATAAGTTGATTTCAACTTATGGATAGAAATATTTTTTTTTACTTCTTTAAATAGTTCTAAAATTACTTATAGAGCAAAAAATACTTAAGAAGTAGAAAAATGAAGGTGTGTAATCAAATAAATTTCTGCTGAAATTACGTAACTAAACGAATTTCTACTTCAAAAGTATTGTCATGAACGCTTAACTTGGCATAAAGCGTTAGGCTGGTTGCTGCAAGTAATCTTTTAACACAAGTATACTTGCTGTCACAATTCTGAGCTATAAGAGATCTCACATCCATTTTCCCAAAGTTCCCTAGAAAAAGAAGCATCCTTCTTAGGAATCAAACTTACTAAAAGGTTTCGGTAACATTTCAAATTAAATAAGATTCCAACACTAAATGCTAGAATTATGGGCGAGCTCATATGATTTTAACGGGGAAACACGCCAAAGAATCTCGAGTCGCAACCCTTTTTATTCCTGGGGCAGTTCATTTGTGTGTCCCTTCATGAATTCTTCCAAATTCAACAATGAAGTGCTGTTTACTGTACTCTTTTCGACAATCATAAGTTGAAAAATAAACACCAAAAATCTTGCGGAAAACAATAAAGAAAATTTTGGAATCTGGGTTGGAACGCCCTTTTCTTGATGTTCAATTGCTTCAAACGCACAAAACATATGACATAGGAAATCATCCGGCCACGTTGTCGGGCCCGAAGAGGGAGTTGTTGTTTGGCAACTACTGACTGAACCAACCATCTTCAGACTTGCCACTGAAGAAAAACATGGTGCGCACGTCCATCATACCCCCTTCTTGACGCCAACCTCCTCCTCTGTCACTGCTTTTTCTTTTTCCTCCTCCGGTATTTGTACTCGAAGAACATAAACAGGGGTCCGAGCTTGAACACAGAGAGAGAGAGAGAGAGATGGGATTATCGCAGAAGTGGTTCAAGCTAATCCGCAAGAAGTTCCGCAGATCGTCGCATAGGAACGTCCTCATCAGTGGCGATAGCGACCATGGTCCTCTAGAAAAGGCGTTAATAGCAGATCGGGCTAGCGACGACTTGCTGGACCAACAAACCGTCCTACTAGATGAACCCGGTGCATCAATGCCAATATGGTCACGGCAACATTTCACGGAAGAGGAGCTCGCGGCCATCAAGATCCAATCTTACTTCAGGGGCCATCTTGTATGTTTGACTCTAATTATGTCTGCTTGTTCTTCAATTTGAATTATTCTTCCTCAGCTTTGTTCTTGACTATTGCTATATGATGGTAATGATTTGGAAATCGACCTGTCGGGGAACAATAGGCGAGACGGGCGTTCAGAGCGCTGAGGAGCCTCGTGAGGCTGCAAGCGTTGGCTCGGGGCACGTACGTGAGGAACCAGGCGCAGATAGCCCTGCGGTGCATGCACGCGCTTGTGCGGTTGCAAGTCCGGGTTCGCACGCGGCAGCTTGTCAGAATCTGTACCGATGAATGACCCATATGGTGAAATTTACTGAGGATATGGGACAATTGCTGTAACAGAGGATCATGCTAAGATGCTGCCTGACACTGCGAATGATGCAGAGGTTTCGGCACTAGCGTTTGGTCAGCCGCCCTGATCCTAACCGAAATCCTGACGTCTATTTACGCATTTGTTTCGAAAGGCGTGACAATGAGCAACTTTTTATTTTGACGAATAGTTGTTTGATCGTGTTGATGTTCATGTTCAGAAATTCTGATTCCTGACCAACATTTGTTTTTTTCCCCAGAGGATGGATAGTTTGTTCACAGAAGAGACTTCTTTTTCTGAACAGTTGGTTGACCGTGTTGATGCTCATTTGCGGTAATTCTGATTCCCTGGCCCACAGTTTCCTGAGTTTGGATAGCTTGTTAACGGGAGACTAAGCATGTTCATCAGCATGTGCTAAAGTCATCCCTATTCTGCAGATTCGGCCTAGATATGCGGGTAGGAAAGTATGATAGTGGAGTCGGGTGGGTCAACTCAACTTCTAAACTTAAAATTCGGCTAATAGCTTTCACTCGCTTAGTAACTTTACGATCGAACTTGACTAAAGCCAGCTCGATAGAGATTGAGCTTGGTCAGGCCTTGCTCATCATGTTCTCAACTGCATACTCTTCATATCCGAACCCCATTGTTCGCAAGAGACTCAAATCAAAGCACACATTAGGCGAACTCGAAATGCGAAAAATAGGTTTGTTGTGCTCATGCTATTGGCTGTGTTATTGCACAATCTACGGACCATGTGGAGCAATATCATCTCAATGATTAATTATATGGATTCCAGATGAAGATGAGCTTGGTCTTCATAATCTAAGACCATACAATATGTTTTTCCCCAGAAAAGGACTTCAACTTCTAGAGAAAAGAAAACCTTTCGGACGGTTCTGTCCGGAATGACATTTGAAAATGCTTCTAAGTTGTGACTTTCCCATTGCAATGAAAAAATCACTTCAAATTCTTAATGACTGGAAAATTATATAATTTCAAAGAGATTAGATGTTTAATACCAAATACACGTGAATACTCTTTAACACTAAAAGCAAGCAACCTTAGAATAAGATTCAGATTGAGTTAAACAAGCTAACAACATTTGTAATCAGATCAACGTAGCTCAATCATACGTCAAGAGAGGAATGCAAATGGCAAAACGAGAACACACAAGCAATTGGATATTGTACCTCTTTTTCTTTATCTGGAAGCGAAATAGCAATAGTATCACTAAACTTTCATAATTTTACACTTCAGGGCGCACATGACAACACTTATGCTCCGAAAGTACTTATAAAGCAGAAATCCATATGATAAAACAACTTCTAAAGCAAAAATCTGTTTGGTTGCACAACTTAATTTTTTCTACTTCTGAATCATTTTTTTGCTCCAAAGGAGTTTTGGAGCCACTTGAAGAAGTGAAAAAGAATTTGCTTCTCTTTAGAAGTAGAAAAATCAACTTCTGCTCAAAAACAGAAGTAAAAGATCAACTTCTGGCCAGAAGTTGATTTCTAGAGCGACTGCCATGCCCGCCCTTAGCTCATAAGAGTTTAAAGTTCCACATTGTAAATGTAGAAGGGAGCTCTTCTTTTGCTCAACAGTCCCTGAAGTATTCCATCGATTTAAATTAGTCCGCGAAGCCCCATTTTAGACAAATATGGGCCGCGTTAGCAAACTTCCTCGACTGAAAAAGTGCAAGGAAGTTCCCCTAAATTTGCTAACTACACAGCTGTATGTATCACAAGCAAGGAACAAGCCCAGTAGTCCACTAAAATGAGGCTGGAGGACCAAAATACGTCCGAAAAAAAAACTCTAATTCTAGGGATAAAGTACAAGACGAGGTAAATTTTGGGGACAAAAGGAGCTATTCCCATTTCCTTCATTTTCTTTTGGGTAAAAAAGAATATGGAAATTACTTAAGCTCCCAAAAGAAGAGGCAAACAATCGTAATGACTTTGGTTAATCACACAGGTAAATTCTGTACAGAATGCAGCCACCCTGTTATCATCAGCATCACGCTATGCCATTAGATGGTAGAATTTATACAGACTCTTAAGTTTGAGTTTCAACCTCAATGATGGCTCCTTTTGAATGCCGAAAAGAATCCGCCCGATGATTTGTCCTTGCGTTTATCTTCCCTTCCTCTCCAACCTAATTCAAATGATGCATGTCGTTAATCTACTTGCTAGGAACGAAGAATTACTTGCAAGCAATGGGTTACCTCCTTTGCTATCTGCTGAAGGATCTCCAAGATTTCAGAGAAGTTGGGCCTTCTATTGGGGTCTTGCTGCCAGCATCTTTTAAGTAGTTCTGCAAGCCCTGGGATAGTGCCTTTCGGAATGGAAGGACGGAGACCCTAGAAATATGTCCATAATCGTCATTTCTAAAAATAACCAGAACCGCTGAATTATGAAGCATAAAAAACCAAAAGTGACAATTCCAACCTTTTGTACTACTCCAATAGCTGCTTGAAGAGGGGTCAAGTAGGTGTAAGGAAGCTGGCATTTCAGTTGCATAAATAAATCAACTTTGAAGGCATTCATTATATGGAAGGAAGAC
This sequence comes from Psidium friedrichsthalianum, assembly GCA_019149425.1. Taxonomy (NCBI): domain Eukaryota; kingdom Viridiplantae; phylum Streptophyta; class Magnoliopsida; order Myrtales; family Myrtaceae; genus Psidium; species Psidium friedrichsthalianum. The sequence goes on along the minus strand of JAGVVM010000432.1, from coordinate 4,252 downwards.
AGCATGAAGAAGCAGAAGAAGAAGAAGAAGAAGAAGAAGAGGGACTTACTTCTCCAGTCAGAAGCTCCCACAATACTATGCCAAAGCTGAAAATATCTGCTCTGTGGTCATACTGTCTGTGTTCAATTACCTACGTTTAGCAAAGCCGACATCAATAATGGCCATTTATAGCAACCACAGAAAAATGAGTATTACTTTTTTTGCATCAAATGAAAAATGAGTATTACTTAACCAATAGAAAAATTGCGATTTAAGTGCAGCTGGCCCAACTGATTAAAGAAAAGGACTAAGAAGATATCTTAACTATCATCTATGGATTTGTAGGACAACATTTCATGGCAAACAGTACTAGCTGAAGCAAAAACTGAACCCCAGAACCCCCAAAAAGGAAAATGGAAAATCCCCCAACATAGTAAGCATATATAAGCCCACAGTCAACTAGAAGTTCCATGATAACCAACTCGAATAATAAGAGTGAGTTGAGCAGTAGAGGAGAGATTGAATACAACAATTGGTACTTTGGAGTGCTTCAATAAGATAGAGCAGCTATAGCATCCATAGCAAAAAGGCTAGATGTTCAGAAACAATGAATGCTCTCATTACTTGCATGCATGATACACCAAGATGGTCAGACATGGCGACACAGAAGATCATGGCAGGTACATATAATGTAATATAATCCCTGCTCAGCATAGCCTTACAGATAATAATATTGGCATTGATCTTCAGACAGAGACGCACCTCTGGGGCCATCCAGCGGTATGTTCCCGTTTCAGCTGTCATTACTCCAGTTTCAGCTTGCACCCTGGCAACCCAAAATCTGCCACTTTAACCACCTGTCAGAAATAGGAGAGAAACCTTAAAGCAGCAAGTTTTAATCTCTAAAATCTCTTTGGGAATTAGATCATCACAATAAATTTGTATCATCTTGATTCTAGACCACTAGTTCTTAGCCATACATGAACTTTGTGCATTGGTATCTCAACCCAAAAGAAGTGCTCTGTTTCCTTGTTCTCCTGAACCTGATTAGCTACTTAGACAGTAGCACTTGCTCCACCTTCTCTTACATTCTACAGCCCCTTATTTAACATGATTTCATCTGAAAATTGCTATAGATATTCCTACCTATTGTTGGAGGAACAACACTTGAACCGGCATTACAACCTTTTGTTTTGTTTCTTTCATATTTTGATGAACATACAGCAACAGGAAAACTAATATCATGATGAAACTGTTACAGCTTCTCCATGCCGGTACAATACTTATAATTGAATGATGAACATTATTCATCAGAGAAGGAAATTTTAAATTTAGTTCTTCAAAAGCGTCAAACCCCTGTTTCCCTGTTCTGATTGGTCACTCATGATAAGCACAGGAGAGTAAATTTCTCAGCAGATAAGTACCTCATTTTCATCCATCAGAAGATTGGCAGTCTTCAAATCCCGGTGAATTATATTGTTCTGGTGCAAATAGTTCATCCCTTTGGAGACATCAATAGCCACTTTAAGTAGAGAAGGAAGCTTAAACGCACCATTTTGCTTATGTAGAAAGTCGTATATGCTTCCTTTGGACATGAATTCTGATAAAGCAATGCACAACCAAAAATTTGAGGGGAAAAAAAAACTGTCAGCTAAATTAAAAGGACTAAAACTCCATCTTCAAGTATAAATTTGCAATAAACTTCAAAAGAGAAAAATAAATGTCCATCACATATGCACCTTTCTGTTTATGAACTTCTGCAAGAAAATCAATAACCTTATAAACAAGGAAAACATCCTCAATAGTATCTTATTCGAAATCTAGAATTGGTTTCCATGACAATTTTACCCTATCATGAAACATCACATATACCTAGAGTCTGATACGGATCAAAATTCTATCCTAATATCAACAACATCACAGCTACTCACTTAGAAAACACTCAGAAGACTAACCCGTCACAATGCATAGGTTTGGTGGGTGGGTACATGCACCTATAAATTGCACAACATTCCTGTGTCGGATTTTCCTGGAAAACATTAAAACACAAGAATTTCAGGAATATGTTGGCTCGGGCTGTCCAAATATGAAAATGGTATTTTAAAACAAATGGACTGTTTCCTGAAAAATGGCAGCATTCGTGCATTCCTAAAAACAAAGCTGCAGAGGGGACCTTTGTAATGCAGAACTCTTAATTAAATTCACACAACATTCCTGGCTAAGGACGGGTAAAAGAAAGCTGCTAGAACTTGTGCTAAATCCAGTATAATCCTAGGGTGGATCATTTTAAATCAGTTTTAAGTGTCGGCATTGTACTTTCTGTAAGAAAGTGTAAAGTTAAAATAAGGACCTCTCAACAACCTTTTTCCTTGTTAGTTTGACAGTACTGGTGAGATTAATATATTTTTCAAAGCATGCAACTGAGAGATGACTTTCCAGATGTCTTTCTAGCCTTCCTTTTAGCACCAAGGAGTGAATATTGTCTACTTGCTGTTTGAGGAAAGGCTTTATGAGTCTCATGAAATCCAAACTTCACCATATAGGCAATGGGCTGAATCCTAGACAAACTTAAAAAGGTCTGAACAAGGAGGTGATATTTCTCAAGGAAGTAACATAATGGGTATGCTATTCCTCAGAGCTAGGTGACATGTTGATGAAAGTGAACTCAAAATGCTCCATCTCAAGCAGCTGGCTAACCTCAGAATTATGTTGATCAACAACAAAAGACAACACTAGCGTAACAAGAAATATATCAACACAAACCTCATTATATAAATTTCCTGAGCAAAGTCTCTCAGCATGGCAGCGTTGACACGTCCAGGCTTTAGGATCTTGATAGCCACTTCCTGACCACAATATGCACCTCTATACCTGAAGAAGTGAAACGGCATTGTTAGAAGTATTAAGGGTAAAGTGGTCTTTATGAGGGTTTATTAAGTTATCATTGTATAAATACTATCTTTTCTGAATAAGACAAATTATCCTTTTCACTGTAACATGGTATCAGAGCCATACAACCGTAAACCTAAACCCTAAAATACCAACCAGCCACCACACTCGCCGGCGACCACCACAGAAACCCTCGTCGTCCAGCTCCACTCTCGCCGGCAACCACCACAAGGCTCGGCGAGACGACCACCACAGAAACCCTCGTCGTCCAGCTCCACTCTCGCCGGCGACCACCACAAGGCTCGGCGAGACCAGATCTGGTGTCGTAGACCAGATCTGACGTCGTGAACCCTCGTCGGCCTGACCAGGCGGCCTCAGCTAGTGGTCGTCCGGCGACGTAGACCCAGACCAGACGTCGACTAGGGCTGGCGAGCCCAGATCTGCACTCGCCTTGACCAGACGACACCAACCAGTGGTCGTCTGGCATCGCAGACCTAGATCCGACACTACCCAGGGCTGGCGAGCCCAGATCTCAACTCGTCCAGGGTAGGCGACGCCAGCCGGAGGTTATTCGAGGTAGCCCAGCTTCCGTTTGTTCTCTACCACGAAGTTTAGCTCCTGGTTGTTTGTCTGGATTTTCTGTTTTCTGCAACTATGGTTCTGTAAGAGGAGTGTACAGAGGAGGAAGGGAGAGACAATGGCTTGTTTGATGTTGGGGAAGGTGCATAGGTTTTTTGGCGTGAACGACAGGATATTTATGATTAGTGGGATATTGGATTAATGTGGGGAATTTGCTGAATTTGTGGAGTTTATCTGTGATTAGTAGGATATTTGATGAGTATCTTGAATTGGGAGTTGATTTAGTCGAACCCTTTTTTGGGTTTTTTGGAGTTGATTATTTAGGAATTTGATTGATTATTTGGGGCTGTGGTGAATTTTTGGGATTTTTTTGGTGGATTATTGATTGATTACGGATGGGTGATAACAATTCAAGTACAGTTGAGGGTAGTTCTGAGAAGAATAATAGTATGATGACTGAGGTGATTTCTTCCTCGTCTAATCGAATCACTGATAAGAAACTTGCGGGTAGTGCTAATTTTCATCAGTGGAAGAAAATTGTGAAACTTACTTTGACGGGCAGGAATCAACATAGACACTTAACTGAGCCTAAGCCCATAGATGATGAGACTTGGGATGTCATTGATGCATGTATTCTTGGTCAGATGCTAAATTCTATGGAGAATAATATAGTGGATTTAGTAACTCATATTGATACAGTTAAAGAACTGTGGAGTATTTGGATATATTGTATTCGGGCCAAAATAATCTCTCCCGAATATACGAGTTATCGCAGGAGTTTTATCGATCTGAGAGGCAGGGGCGG
>JAGVVM010000430.1:0-29834 GCA_019149425.1 Psidium friedrichsthalianum | reverse complement strand
GAAATAAAATAACATAATTAAATTAGTTAAAAATAAAAATAATTAAAGAAATAAGGGTTAATACCACGAAAAACCCCAAACTGGTACGCCTGTGACAAATTTACCCCAAACTATTTTTTTGACCACGAAAAACCCCAAATTGGTACATATGTGACAAATTTACCCCAAATTATTTTTTTTTACCACGAAAAATCTCAAACTGGTACACCCGTGACAAATTTACCCTAAACTATTTTTTTTACCATAAAAACCCCAAACTGGTACATTTGTGACAAATTTACCCCAAACTAATTTTTTTTACCACGAAAAAACCCCAAACTATTATACCTATGACAAATTTACCTTTTATTAAATTGGATCAGTACCATGAAAAACCCTAAATTGATAAACATGTGGTAAACGGAGGGTAAAAATCCTAAATCGGTATACCCGTGAAGTGCCCACGTGCCATCCAACTAAGTAATTTAACGTTAAATTTAACGAAAATTAATGGAGGGTAAATTTGTCGCAAATATATCAGTTTGGGGTAAATTTGTTACGGGTGTACTAGTTTGGGGTTTTTTCGTGGTTAAAAAAATAGTTTTGGGTAATTTATCACATGTGTACCAGTTTTGGGGTTTTTCGTGGTCAAAAAAATAGTTTGGGATAAATTTATCACAGGCGTACCATTTGGGGTTTTTCGTGGTATTAACCCAAGAAATAAATTAAAGAATAAAAAAAATAAAAAATCGAAATAAAAAATAAAAAAAAAAAAAATTAAAGAAAGCAATTAAAAATTAAAAAATTAAAAAAATTAAAAAATGAAATAATAAAAATTAATTGAGAAATTGAATCATTTACGAAGAATAAAATTATGAACATAATTTTTTTACAAATACCAAACGCGTTTCTATTCCTTTTTTTTTTTGAGAATAGAAACTTTATGCAGTTACCAACGTGTTTTCGTTTCCAAAAATCTTTGCCGGGAACAGAAATAGAAAAAAATATTTTTGTTTCAAAAGTTGTCCCAGGAACAAAAACGTTACCATACGCAGCCTTAAGTGCCAGTGGATAGCGATGGTGAGCATTAGACGAGTTTTGGCTGAGCGATCTCTAGGTTAAAGATGATGAATACTAAATTTCATTTTTTATTTTTTTTATTTTTCGTCTTAACCTTTTATTAGCATGGCGCTGGCGTGACGTTGAGGTGGAGCCATATCATATTTTTAGTAAAAACTTCTAATGAAATTTTAATAGAGGATAAATGTCTTACTGTATAAGTTTGAGATTTTTAGCATCATAAAAAAGTTTGAGGTAAATGTGTCATAGCATATATAGTTTAGGATTTTTGACGTTACAAAAAAATTCAGGATAAATGTTCACAAAAGCATAGCTTAAGGTTTTTCGTGGCATTTTTTCCTAGTAGATTTGACTTTTTTTAGTACTTTTGCCGTCAATTTTACACCTACGGTAAATAATTCATCTCCAAAATGAAAAGTCCTCACCCACTACCGGGACGCTTCGTACCAAAAAAGATGAGTCGTTCGTCTCCATGCGCACGTTGCAATAATTCTGGAAAGCGAACCTCGTACAACAGTTTGGGAACCAACCATCGTACTCTGATTTGCCTGAAGAAGCGATGGTTCTCGAGTTCTCGTTTCCCACGTAAACCCGATCCGAGGCCCCACCAAAGCGGTCTTCTTCCTCCTCCCGTAATCTCAAACCGCCACTTCTGCTTCCACATTCTCCTCCGAGCTGTCTCTCATGGCGGGCAAAGGCAAAATCGCCTATTTCTTCATCTTTCTCCTCTGTGTCCGCCATCTTCAGAGGAGCAAACGTGGGTCAAGTCCGGTTACTTCTATGCCGGCAGCGAAATCCCGGTCTCGGACATCGCTTCCTCGTTTTTCTCACCTCATATGCGCTTTTGCTCACATCGACTCGTCGACCCATCAGCTCTCCATCAACTCCTCCACTGAACAAATCTTCTCCACCTTCGCGAGCACCGTGAGACGCAAGAACCCTTCGATCACTACGCTGCTATCAGTGTGGGCAGGCCAAGAGGATCCTTCAGCTTTCGCCTCGATGCTCGGTGAGTCTTCTTCAAGAAGGTCCTTCATCGAGTCTACGATAGAAAAGGCAAGGCTTTATGGGTTCAGTGGGGTTGATCTCTGTGGGGTCTTGCCCAGTAGGAGCATTAACATGACCAATTTGAGTGCCCTTTTGCGGGAGTGGAGAGACAGAGTGGATGCTGAATCAAGAAAATCTGGGAAACCTCAGTTGCTGCTAGTAATGGCTGTGTATTGTGAATCCATTGCCGACTCTGTGAGTTACCCACTTGACTCAATTCAGAGAAATTTGGACTGGGTTCACCTTGTTGCTTATGATTACCATCTCCCCACCAGGGAAAAGTTTGCCCTCCCTCATGCCCTTTATTTGACCCAGCAAACCGGAAAAACACAAACTTCTGCATAACTTGGTTGTCGACTAGAAGATTTCCTGCAAGAAAGCTGGTTCTGAGCTTGCCCTACCATGGCTACGCGTGGCAGCTCGAGTATTTGAGCGCCGATGCCCTCGGCCATCCGGCGGTGGGGCCTGCTTTGACGGCTGACGGGTCAAAAGGATATAAGGCCATAAATCATTCATCCGAGATTACGGTTATGGAGCCAGTTCTTTTTATAATGGTACGTTTGTGGTGAATTTTTTCAGAAAGGGTTGATATGGATCAATTTCGATGATATGGAGTCCATCCGAGCCAAAGTAACTTATGCCAGGAAAAGGGGTTTCTTGGTTACAATGTGTTTCAGGTTGGCAATGACGAGAACTGGATTCTTTCCAGGACAGGTTAGGATAAGTACCTCATAGGAATTCCTGATGACGTTTTTAACATTACTGTATTGAAAATGTAGAACTAAATGTAATTCATGGACTTAACTGCCCTGACAGCTCAGGATGCCAGTGAAGATCAGCAACACTGGCGATGGTTCTGGCTAGTTATGCTTATTTCGATTGCCATAGCTGTTTTCTTCATATTTGGCCTGATATGCTACTTACAGAGGAGAACATTGAAATCAGAAGGTACATTTTGTAAAGTTCACTGGAGGATTGCTATATCTCTGTGGCTTTTGGGGACATTAACTTAGAATTCGGCAACTGAAGGATTGAAGTTGATACATTTTCTTGGCTTTGATTCTCAGGTATTTGGGGTGTAATAAAAGGATTTAGAAGCCGATTAAAGACTATGGTGCATAAAGCTGAAAGTCCTGAGAGCAGTGCCCCTAATCTGCAAACATTTCGTTATGCCACACTCAGGGAAGCAACTGATTTCTTCTCAAGTGAAAATAAACTTGGAGAGGGTGGATTTGGACCTGTTTACAAGGTAAAATATCTGAGGCCATACTTATGCTAATGATTTTCTTTTCTGTTTCATTGCAAATCCTATTGTTGAAGTATTAATCCCACATCACTTGGGGTCCTAAATGCTCTTTATATTCATGAGGTCTCCCTCTATCTATTAGCTTAAGTTTTTGGGTAGAACTTTCTAACACCTATGAATGATGACTAAGTGCCAGATACGGTACTCTATAATATGAGTTTATTGTTGTTTAAATGTGACCTAGGAATTTTTCATACTCCTTTTGCTCAAGACTATATGGTCTTTGTTGTTTATAGTCTTGACTTATTAAATGAGAAGGTGAGAGTAATGGGAAGTTGCTACCATTACTATTGAGCGAAAGCAAATATTTCCATATGTTGTTTGAAGGTATGCCAGCTTTCTCTGTAGCAGCTGCCAGCTGGTTGATTTATACTCGCAATTTCAATCATTTAGTTGGAATGAACTCACCACAATAAGCTTGAGATACTTAGAGATGCTTCATAGGTTTCCTTATGATGTATGTGAGCTTGTAAGTTTCATTGTAGTAGGTTGGACTTGGATGCATTCTGCTCAAGTTTTGTTTTTCCTTTATGATCATTGGGGTTATGCGACTTACGTCATAGTAAAAAAACTGTCTTCCAGCAAAAACAGTGAAAAGTTCAGTTCTGCATCTACCATATTCAATGTGGAAGTCAGTTGCCCTGTACTGACCATCGGCATCCCTGTTGCTCAGGGCAAGTTGCCCAAAGGACAGGACATTGCAGTACAGAGACTTTCGAAAACTTCGAACCAAGGGCTCGAGGAGTTCAAGAACGAAGTTGTGCTCACGGCCAGCCTGCAACATGTCAACCTTGTTCGCCTCCTTGGATTTTGTACCGATAGGGAAGAAAAGATGCTAATCTACGAGTACATGCCGTATGGGAGCTTGGACTTCTACCTTTTCGGTTCGACATCTTTCATGCTTCTTACAATATTCATTGAGCAAAACCTGGGTGTTTTTAAGTGACATCCAGTGTGATACTCCAAAAGGCTTAGATGGGTCCCCTGTTTCCAATGCAATGGCTAGATCCGGTAGACCCTTTAAAGCATTTGGGGTACACAAATCTATGCTATGCTCTGGATTTTGCTTCTGGTTCTGATAATCTTTAGGTTTTAATGATGCAGATCCAATAAGGAAATATTCGCTGGATTGGGAAAAACGTGTTCTTATCATAGAAGGCATCACACAGGGGCTTGTTTATCTCCACGAATACTCGAATTTCACAATAATTCATCGAGACTTGAAAGCCAGCAACGTTCTGCTGGATAAAGATATGAACCCCAAGATATCAGATTTCGGTATGGCGAAAAATATTCAGGAAGGGTGACCTTGAGGCAAATACCGACCGAATTGTTGGGACTTAGTAAGGAAACTAATTCCATGCTCCTAGCTTTACCTCGCACATATTCTCCAGTTTAAAATCTAGTGCTTAAAACCAATTTTTTGTTCATTTATGCAGCGGGTATGTTCCACCAGAATATGTTTGGAAAGGCATATACTCAATGAAATACGACGTCTACAGCTTCAGTGTACTGCTGTTGCATATTATCAGTGGTAAAAGGAACACATGTTCCTATGGCCCGAATGAAAATCTGAATCTTCTTGAATATGTAAGTAGAGATTATTCGGGATTCAGAATTTTCCGGGTTCAAATTTGAGAACATGAATTTCGAATTTTGACCAGCTATCATTCTTAACTTCAGGCATATGAGCAGTGGAAAGAGGATAAATGCATGGAGTTCATTGACCCATCTCTGGATGACTCGTCATCACCTTGTAAGTTGATGAGATGCATGCAAGTGGCTCTTCTATGCGTGCAAGAGAAGTCCGGGGACAGACCCTCCATGTTGGAAGTGTCTTCCATGCTCAAGAATGAAGCTTCAGCTGTTAATTCCCCCAAGAAGCCTGCATTTTCGATTAAGAAGGACGAAGACGAGGACTTGCTCAAGGAAGCAATTCATTCAGTCAATGATGCATCAATTTCTGAATTATTTCCTCGATGATCATACATTGCAGGTATCCAATGCTGTGAATACCAACACCATAGAGAGAATCTTCTGCTAATCATTTTGGTTGCCTAGTACTTCGTTTGTGTCAAAAATAGATGAAGAAAAAGCCTAGTCCTCGGTCAAACACCTCACCCCACTGCCGCCCCCCCCCCCCTTTTTTTTTTTTCTTTTTTCAATATCATCAAGTATGTACAGATTCAGAGATATACAATCTGACTGACTCCTTCTACAAGTCAAGTCTCTACAAAATAGGAAAAGAATCTTTACAAATCAAACGGAAAAAATAAAATCCCTACAAATTAGGGAATTACAGCTCACGCCAACAGTTTGGTCCCAATTAACTGTAATATTTCGCGACGTCTGTGTAAAATTTTATCCTCTAAGAGGCAGGTCAAGTGTTCGTTCTTTCGTCTTATAACATATAACGCTGTGGATAATCCTCCAGTATATACCCTACGAGGTCTTAAACCTACAATTGTCGCTCTGTTCTTCGTTTCTTTCCTTTATCTGCTTTGTCTTGTTCTTGATTAATAAGTGGTGAACATAGTCAAATAGACTAAGCCGTAGAATAGGGTCAAGGCCGCCTTCCCTTGACCTCCTAGAAAACCAATCTCTTCCAAATCCACAAATCTCGTAAATAGACGAGTCCCAAGCCAAAACTCGAACAAGATTATTTACACTCGACAACGCCGATTGAACATATTGTTTGGCTAGAACTATCGCCTAGAGGAGTGAATAGCTATTACCTAAAGGGGTGAATAGGTAATTATGATCAATTTTGATAAAATAATGCCGAAATAAAATGATCAAGTTTGATAGAAGCAGATGCAGTTAACAAAACCATGCAGTACTTCTACCAGACAATAAATAGAAGCGGGTAGAGAGTAGAAGACGATGCATAAGTGATTTTAGTGGTTCGGTTTTTGGTTAAAACCCACGCCCACTCTCCCACACTAATAGCCTACTGGCTGGATTCTACCAAGTAATCAAATGAGAGATTACAGAAAGATACGTTAGCTTGAACACAAGCACTTCCAACAGAAGCGAGCTTTGCCTCTATCAAGGTTTTCCCACTCTACACACTTAATTGTGTATTACACCTCTTGCAAGATCTCACTTTAAGCACGAGTAGATAATTGAAACATATGAAGCTCTCTTGAAATATGGACGTTAATCTCTTGATCTCCCTCACTTCTCTTCGAACCTGGTACTCTTTATATACTCTTTGTCAACCAAGCTTTCCACTGGACAGAACCACTCCGAGGATCAATCTTCTAATATAGTTGTTGGTTGATTGTTGAATAATGATCACCAGTTGTTGAGGTGAGAGGAACCGGAGATTTGAAAGGATTTGCTCGCCAGTACAATCAAATCCTTAATGCCATAAATCAAATTTCTAACAAAGGAAATTATCTACAGGGTGATTGCCAATCAATCAAGAGTCCTCATATGGAAGGTAATGAGAATATCTTTATGATTGATGGTTAATTAATTTAACTTAAAAACGCAATCCTAACCAGATAATTGACCATTAGTAGGGAAAATTCAATCTGCTAAAAAATCAAGAATAAGATTAAATAAATAGTGAGAATTAATATGAAGATCGAAATATATCTCCCATAAAATCTCGTTTGAGTTTGCTCTGCCACGAATCCTGCTTCTATTAAAATAAAAGCTGTAAGCATATTAAGTATAAAAGGCATAGAGATATATTTGTAGTAAATTCTCAAAGTATAAATCAAAGTCTTTTAAAAAAAGTACGGTAGTTTTGTTTCCTTCAAAATCAAATATAATTTCCCAATAGAACACATGTCAGTGCATAACGTATGCGTCCGTTCTTTGATACCGAGCTGGTCAGCCGTCTTCATGATACCAAAACCAAAGGAACGCAAGATATCAGCTAACTTCTGATACTTTGTGCACCAGTTAGGCTCTAAATTAGGCGGTTCATATCCATTTGACCACATTAAACTCAGCCACCCGCGATTCCAAACAGCTACATATTCAAAACCCAGTTTTTGTTTTCAAGTATAGATCCTAGAACAACTCCTCTCCGGCTGCCATTTGTCCTCCTTTTAGACGGCTGAGGATTCCGGCAGACATTCATGCGAGGCAAAACGTTAAAAGACATCTACTAGACGTCACAAAAAACATCGTTTTTTGCCTTGTTGTTTCCTCGTTGGTCTCGCTAGGAAATGTTCATATACGGTTTATTCGTAAATTATGAGCTTTTTGGCTTCACTTTGTAACTCGAGAAATTTGACTGGAACCAGTCATGTTACATCTACTTAGCAATCATCGAATTTGACCTATACTAGTGGACAATGAACGGGGGGAAATTTTTTGGATTATTTATTACTCTTATACCCATCACACAAATATGATCCAAAATTAGCACGAGAAAATTTTCGTTTTCAAGATTAGATCCATGAAATATGTCCCTCGCACCACATAAGATTTCTCCAGACTTTTTCACATCTTGAGATAATTTGTTTTCTTGTACCATTGATTATGCTTTGTGACACCATGAATTACATATATATATTTATCGTAATTTTTTTGTGACTTATTCATGCAAGATCGAGTTCAATCTCCTTTGGAATCATCTAACTAGTAATGGTTTTTCTATACAGTTTTTAACCATACTACAAGTCTAGACAAGAACTTGGTTATATTACCCAAGACATCTTGTTTAGGTTCTTAGAATCTACAGGAGGCACATCGTGACAAAACACAATCGTCCAAAATTAAAACTTCAAGCTATTCATTATCTCCCTATAAATACGCATACTCCAATCAAACACCAAAGATCTAAATGCATTTGATCACATCCCCTCTTGAAAGAAATGGCAAAACTCACCCTTTTGCCTTTCCTTTGCATGGTCATCTTCTTGTTCATTACCATGGCTCCAGATGATGTAACAGCTTCTTCATCATCATCATCATCATCTTCCACCATTAAAGGATCTTATTACCCTTCCTGGACGACAGACTTCACTCCATTAGACATAGACACGACTTTGTTCTCTCACATCTTCTATGCTTTCCTCTCCCCAAGCAACATCACCTTCAAGTTCGAGCTCTCGGAGCCGATGGCAGTGGCTCTCTCGAATTTCACGACCACCCTTCGTTTTGCGAGTCCGCCAGTCAAGACCCTCCTCTCCATAGGTGGCTCCGGAGACGCTCCAACCTCTCTCTTGGCCGAGATAGCCTCATGCCCTTCCTCACGAACAGCCTTCATCAATTCTTCAGTGGAGGTTGCAAGGAAGTTTGGGTTTGATGGGCTTGACCTTGACTGGGAATGGCCTAAAAACCCTAAGGAGATGGATGATTTGGCCCAGTTGTTGAGGGAATGGAGGCTTGAGATCATCGAAGAGGCCCAAGCCACCAAGCAGCCCCCACTGTTGTTGACCGCGGCGGTGTACTTTGCCTCGGACTTCTTCCTCGATCCGGTGTACCGCATGTACCCGGTGGCGGCCATTAGGGAGAATTTGGATTGGATCAATGCCATGTGCTACGATTATCACGGGGCGTGGGACACGTCTGCCACGGGGGCCCAAGCTGCGTTCTTTGACCCAAAGAGCAATTTGAGCTCGATCCACGGGCTCAAGTCTTGGCTATGGGCTGGCATGCCCAAAAGCAAGTGGTCATGGGGTTGCCCCTTTACGGGAGGACTTGGGAGCTCGAAGACCCAAATGTCACCGAGATTGGCGCGGCCGCAGTGAAGTCGGGCCCTGGGGGCGGCCTGCTCACTTACTCCGAGGTGCAAGTGTTCAATACGAACAATAGCGCGACCGTGGTATACGATGCGGAGACGGTGTCGACCTACTCCTTTTCCGGGACATCTTGGGTCGGGTACGATGACGTCGCCTCAGCGATGGTGAAGATTGGATTGGCACAAGCCCTTGGGCTTCGTGGATATTTCTTCTGGGCTCTCAGTTTTGAAACCGAATGGCAAATATCATCCCAAGGTATGACATATATGTCCACCCAAAAGTTTGTGTTCTAGTATTTTAGAGTTCTTATCTTTAATTGAATCTTTATTTTGGTCTTGTCTCATGCAGCATCCAGAGCGTGGATTCTTGATGATTGAAGATTCAACCTTTGTGACTCCTGCTTGTCTTCTGCAACTTCAAGTTAACTGGAAGCTCTCCAAGACTTCAACTTAATACATTTCTCTTTTATTCATCCACACATTCAATCTCGAGCTACGCCGGAGCCAAATTAGGAAAATTATGACAACAACTGCACATGACAGATCTAATGCCGAGTTGTTTTTTACATCGATTTGATTCTGTAATCTAAATTGTATGAGCTGTTCTTAGATTTCGTTCGGTCGAAGAATCCCGTGACTGTTGTTTCGCTTATAGTTATACGTTTGTACCTGTACCAATGAAGTAGATTGATTCATAATTCACTGCATTTTCTGTAATGATCATGAATTGAACAAGTGCCATTGTAATTGTCTGACTAGATTTGTTGGGTCTTCCACATTCAAATCTTTGGTGCAACCCCAATGCAATTTTCTTGTGGTTGACATTTATATCGATCAAATGAAGTTAGTTTGAATTGGTAAGAACAACCTAGGATTCACTAAATGATTATCTTAGCTAGAGAATATGTTAAGTATGCTGATCTGTAGAGCCTTGCATCGGACCCTTACTTCTTTTTTTTTTGGGTCAAAATGACAGGAACATTGCTTCAGAAGAGGATTGATTAGATGAATTAATTCTCGGTCTATCTCACGCTAAAATGGATACTTGATGAGCTAATAATAATCCGAACTTTAGTTGTGTCATATATATCATTGCCCTCGTATCCGTCCGAAAAGTACAAATATATATAGTCCCAAGTGATACAAACGGTCGTTTTAATAAAATATTTTTCAAATTATTCATTTTTCGAGAACCAAACAGAACTTTTGTATCTGCATTTGTTGAAATTAGAGCTAAGAACCACGAGCTTGATCTGTTGCCTCACTATAAAATCCATATGCACCGTAAGAATTAATGCCGTGTCATCCAACGGAGCCTAGAAGAAAGTGAGTCAGATCAGGTCAAGGCGTCCGGGATTTGTACATGGATTGACCCTCCAAGGTTTGAGTAAGCACCGGAAGTGAGGGTAATTTAGACGTATTCTTAGGAAAAAAAAAGTACGGGAAGAAGCAACTCTACGTGAATCTCAAAATACAATTTATGTGTGTCGCTGCTAAAGGGTCGTCAGGTTGTGTCACGCAAGCACTAGCCTATATATGACAAGTTGTGAAATAATATGATGCATGATGTTTCATACCATTTTAGATAATGGTAGAACCTTTGTGTGCTCAATGAAACGACAGTAAAATGATGTGTTATTGTTTGTTTGCTTGGTAGGTAATGAATTATTTCCGTCTGATGTAATACCCGGAAAATCTGTCTTTCTACGTTATGGGTTCCCATCAGCATGGAGATGACATGTGCCGAGGGATGATTAGTTGGTCAAAATTACCCTTGCCGCTTGCCACCCACTCTCGATCGCCTCGGGTGGAATTATTAGGTCAAGAGTAATAAATTATGTGCACCTTCTCCTTTAGTTTAGGAAATTACCAACATAATCCTAAACTTATTACAATTATACCAATTCAGCATAGACATTTTTTTTTTTGCCAATGGATACCTAAACTTCTTATGTTTGTGCCAATTCTGCTCATCCTTGACCGGTCGAATTGACGTGGTAATTTGTAATAATTTTTATAATTTTTTTCAATTTATAATTTTTTTTTTTATTTCTGCTCCTTCCTCCAGACTCTACCTAGTCGCCAGATTTGGCGACAGCTAGAGGTGAGGGTCGGCGAGGTCGAGCCTTCTCAGTGGCCAATAAGGTTGACCTCGGTGGTCCTCGCCTTTGTTGGTCACCGACTTGGCAACTTGGAGGCTAAGTAGCACTAACACACAATAGCAACATGAGTGATATGCCGACTCAAAAATAAAGAATTTTACATGTTGGGACACGTTGTATATGAAATGTATATCCTAATATATACACACACGATAAATGATCGTTTTTATGATTATTTCAATCAATTTAACTTAATTCAAACCCACAAATAAATATAATAAGAAAATAGCCTATAATGAATTTACAATAAAAATATTAATCCACCATTTGTTAATATCATTTATTGTTTTGACCATTGATCACGTGTCGGATGTCACACATCTATTAATCACATGTCAATCGCATGGCAAAGCATGTCCGACACGAATGCGAAGGCCCTTGGAGAGTGTCCGTGCATCCCAACGACCGGAGGAAGATGGAGAAGAAAAAGAAAGAAAAATAAAAAAGAAAAAATTATTAAAAATTACCATATCTGCACCGATTGGCTAAAGTTGGTCGACGGATTGAATTGACAAAATGCAAAAAATTTAGAACTCATTTTTTTTGACAAAAAAATTGGCAAAAAAAAAAGATTTATGACTGAATTAACACAATTGCAATAGGTTTAGGATTTTCTTGGTAATTTTCCCCCTTTTGCTCTAAGTATTGACCGAGGCATATGAGGAAATTAAGATATGATAGCTACTTGAATCCTAAAGATATGCATGGCCAACAAAAGCAAAGAAAATCTTAAATAGGCACATATGACACATTCCCATGACCAATCTCTTGTTCACCATATGGAATTACATACGTAATGGAACTCTAATCCTAATGCATGGTCATCGAAAGCGACAAATGTGCACATGTCATTTTGTGAATCCCGCTCGAGGAATATATATATACCATGAGTCGATAAACCAAAAATAAACAAATAAAAAAGGAAAGAAAACCCACAATTTTGAAAGTTGATGAGCATGAGAAGCACAGGCCAATTTACAGACAATTTCTTGGTCGTTTGTTTTGTGTGTGTGTGTGTTTTTTTTTTTTTACCCACATTGCTCTAAAAATAATGAATGTAGACGTGTATGCACTCGTCCATCAAATGGCCGGGGAGCTTGGAAAGCCACAGAGAGCAAACAGACTCCAACTACAATTCTCCATTCACCAAGGGGGAAAGAGAAAAACTAGTGATCTGGGATCGCTTCTCACCCCGAACCTCGTGCTCTCTCTCTCTCTTCTGGTGTTTTATATGAAGGGAGAGTTGATGTTCAAGCCAGAGCTTCCTGATTCTCCATACCCCTCTGTTTCTTCACTCTGTCTCTAGGCCTTAATGGAAGAGAACAAGGAGGCCTAGAGTCAGAAGAGCCCTTTTTTTTTCCCCAACTCTTTGGTTGAAGGAACGGAGGAGGCCAGACATAGAGATCGGCAAGTGTGTCCGTGTGTTGTCGTCTCAACCATGGCCACCTCCGACATCTCCTTGGAGCAGATCAAGAACGAGAATGTTGACCTCGTGAGTTGTCGTGAATTCGTGTCTTTCATATAACGTTGTTGAGTTTGGAGATGTTTTCTTTCCTCCTCTCTCGGGAGCCGCATTCTGTCAATCTTACCGGTGTGTTTCTTAAGCGTTGTCCGTGCGTGATGTGTGGCTCCAAATCTTCTGATATGCCAGAATCTGTCGAACTGTTGCTGATGCGTTGATCCTCCAGAACTAATAACTGTGTTGCATCCTTTAACAGTATCTTTATTATCACCAGTATATTGCAGAAAGATGCTCGATCCAGGCTCTGTTTGTGTAGGCTTTATTTGCACATCTAGTTTGGTGTCTAGGAAAAATTATACGTTGCCATGTGAAATTTTGCGGTCAGACTATACTGCATCCTTCTCTTGCTGCCCACATGTTTAGAGATCTAATTTTCTTTTTCTTTGTACCCTCACAATCATCTGTTTGTTGGTAGGATGACTACATGCCCTCCAGTTTCTAAGTTTTTTACATAGAATATGCGAAAATAATTAACATGGCATTACATCCGGTGTTTAGGAGCGCATCCCCGTCGAAGAAGTCTTCGAGCAGCTGAAGTGCACCAAGGATGGCTTGTCGAGTGATGAAGGAGTTAAGAGGCTCCAGATTTTCGGCCCCAACAAGCTTGAAGAGAAAAAGGTAAAGTCGCCAAATATGATGTCAATCGTAGTTCTTCATCGCAACAGCGTAAGCTCAAATCGTCTAAATGAAACGGTGAAATTTGTGCAGGAGAGCAAGCTTCTCAAGTTTCTGGGTTTTATGTGGAATCCTCTATCATGGGTCATGGAGTCTGCTGCTATTATGGCCATTGTTCTAGCCAATGGAGGGGTAAAAACACATAACTAAATCCCAAGAACCAATGTTCTTTGATAATCGCCGTTGTTTGGATAACAATAGAATTTTATAAATGCAGGGGAAGCCGCCGGATTGGCAAGACTTTGTTGGCATTGTCGTGTTGCTCATTATCAACTCAACGATTAGCTTCATCGAAGAGAACAATGCGGGCAATGCCGCGGCTGCTCTGATGGCCGGCCTTGCCCCAAAAACCAAGGTGATTTTTTGAGAATCTTATGTCTACACTGTGAATTTGTCTGAAACATTAGAGTGTGGATTCATTGAAAGCTTATGTGTATGTGAAAATGAATAGGTGTTGAGAGATGGTAAGTGGAATGAGCAAGAGGCGGAAATCCTTGTGCCCGGTGATGTTATCAGCATCAAGCTGGGTGATATCGTTCCAGCAGATGCCCGCCTCTTGGAAGGAGATCCCCTCAAGATTGATCAGGCCGCTCTCACGGGTGAGTCACTGCCAGTGACGAAGAACCCGGGTGACGAGGTGTTCTCTGGCTCCACTTGCAAGCAAGGAGAAATTGAGGCTGTTGTCATTGCCACCGGCGTCCACACCTTCTTCGGCAAGGCCGCCCATCTTGTCGATAACACCAACAACGTCGGTCACTTCCAAAAGGTATGTACATAATTTAACTCTCTATTTCCTCAACCAGTTTAATTCTTCTTGCATATATTCATCTCTCTCATTCGTGATCATGAAACTTCTCGCATATAGATAAGATTGCTCGTTCATTAATGTGCATTATGTCTCTGATGAATTCCCAGAATGATTTCTTTTTTGGGCAATCTGATCAGGTGTTGACAGCAATTGGTAACTTCTGCATCTGCTCGATTGCCGTTGGAATGCTGCTTGAGATCGTGATCATGTACGCAGTCCAGCACAGGAAGTACAGAGAGGGCATCGACAACCTCCTTGTGCTTCTCATCGGAGGTATTCCGATTGCAATGCCCACTGTGCTGTCCGTGACCATGGCCATTGGATCTCACCGCTTGTCCGAACAAGGCGCCATCACCAAGAGGATGACCGCGATTGAAGAGATGGCCGGGATGGACGTGCTCTGCAGTGACAAGACTGGGACTCTTACCCTTAACAAGCTCACTGTAGATAAGAACTTAATTGAGGTTCGCATTCCAAACATTCATTTAAATATCCCAGGGACAGTGTCGTAATGATCTTGAAAGTTCTTGACGATGAATGACGTTCGTTTTAATGAATGTCCTTTATGCCAGGTCTTCACAAATGACGTGGACAGGGATGGTCTGCTGCTATTGGCTGCTAGGGCATCTAGGGTTGAGAATCAAGATGCTATTGATGCTTGCATAGTTGGCATGTTGGCTGATCCTAAAGAGGTTTCTAATCTCCTCCAATGAGTCCCGTAGGTTCTTACAATGAGAGATGTTCAAGTAGGCTTAACAGGCTTCAACTATTCTTTATGCAGGCAAGGGCAGGCATCACAGAAGTGCATTTCCTTCCCTTCAATCCCGTTGACAAGCGTACTGCGATAACTTACATTGACGAGAATGGCGACTGGCACCGTTGCAGCAAGGGCGCACCGGAGCAAGTAAGTTGGTTTTCAAGTTGAATAATTTCAACTGATTCAACTGGAGGTGATCGAGCATTTCCAAATTTGGTATATGCATTAACTTTTTTTTCCCATTATGTACCAGATCATTGATCTTTGTGCCCTCAAGGGAGAGGCGAGCAAAAGGGCGCATGCCATCATCAGTAATTTCGCTGACCGAGGCCTTCGTTCATTGGCGGTTTCTCGACAGGTGAGTATTACGTACTAAAATAGCGCATATCATTACTTTGTCCATGCTGAGGAACATATGCTAACTCCAATCACCTCTCTCTTGCAGACGGTTCCTGAGAAGACAAAGGAGAGCGAGGGTACTCCATGGGAGTTTGTGGGTCTCTTGCCTCTTTTTGACCCCCCGAGACATGACAGTGCAGAGACAATCCGGCGAGCCCTTGAGTTGGGTGTCAATGTCAAGATGATCACTGGTGATCAACTTGCCATTGGCAAAGAGACCGGTCGTAGACTCGGCATGGGCACCAACATGTATCCCTCTTCATCCCTCTTGGGTGAGAGCAAGGACGAGGCTATTGCTTCAATCCCTATCGATGAGCTCATTGAGAAAGCTGATGGATTTGCTGGAGTTTTCCCTGGTATGTAGAGCACAAACAATTCTCTGTCATTAACTATTGACGACAATTGTACTAATACTGTGTATGTGGATGTGCAGAGCATAAATATGAAATTGTCAAGAAATTGCAGCAGAGAAAGCACATTTGTGGAATGACCGGTGATGGCGTCAACGATGCCCCAGCTCTAAAGAAGGCAGACATCGGTATCGCAGTTGCTGATGCAACCGACGCTGCCAGAGGTGCGTCCGACATTGTCTTGACTGAGCCAGGACTGAGTGTGATCATCAGTGCCGTCTTGACCAGCAGGGCGATCTTCCAGAGGATGAAGAACTACACCATCTATGCGGTTTCCATCACAATCCGTATCGTGTTGGGCTTCCTCCTCGTGGCTCTCGTGTGGAAGTTCGATTTCTCACCATTCATGGTTCTCATCATCGCCATATTGAATGACGGGACTATCATGACCATCTCCAAGGACAGAGTCAAGCCATCTCCTGTCCCAGACTCATGGAAGCTCAAGGAAATCTTTGCCACGGGGGTTGTCCTCGGGGCATACATGGCCATCATGACCGTGGTCTTCTTTTGGCTTGTGCATGATACCGACTTCTTCACGGTAAGTTAAAAGAACATCTGCTTCGACAACGGCATACTCATACAGCGGAGTGCTTGGTAAGAAAAGCTAAAATTGGGATTCTTGCAGGATTCGTTCGGTGTGAGGCCAATCAAAAATAACGTGGATGAGCTCACTGCAGCTCTCTACCTGCAAGTTAGCATCATCAGCCAAGCTCTTATATTTGTGACCCGCTCACGAAGCTGGTCGTTCGTCGAACGGCCAGGACTCTTACTTGTAGTCGCCTTCATTGCAGCCCAGCTGGTAAGTATGCTTAACTAGTCCACTTCTTCTGTGAATCACCATATCACTTGCACTGTTTCGCTCTAAAGACCTGATTGAAACATCTCTTGATTCTTGTATCAACTTTCGTAAAATTGAAAGGTTGCCACGGTTATCGCCGTTTACGCGAGCTGGGAATTCGCGAGGATCCAAGGCATTGGATGGGGATGGGCCGGAGTGATCTGGCTCTATAGCATTGTGACTTACTTCCCTCTCGACATTCTCAAGTTCATTATCCGCTACGCCTTGAGCGGCAAGGCCTGGGACAACTTGTTGCAGAGCAAGGTTTTCAGTCTTTTCCATAGAATTCATTCTGGTCACCTCCATAAATTTTTTACTCATGTGATTTTATTTTATTTTTTTCGTTCTCTGTTATCGGTTGATTACGCAGACCGCTTTCACTACCAAGAAGGATTACGGCAAGGGCGAGAGGGAGGCACAATGGGCGATAGCTCAACGTACTCTTCACGGTCTCAATCCTCCGGAGACCATCTTCCACGACAAGAGCAGCACGGAGGAGCTGTCTGAGATTGCTGAACAAGCCAAGAGACGTGCCGAAGTCGCAAGGTAACGAGCCTCATCCTTGTTGAAAGATGTCGATCCTATGAGGTCAGAATTACGGCTCCCTCCACACTTAAACTATTCATCCTCAAATAAATTGCTGAGGAAAGCATGGTCAGCTTGGTGAATAAAGAAACTCTGGTGCAACCTTTAACCAAAATTATACCGACAGAGGTCATGACTCGTGAATTCATGCCACAGCCCATCCCTCGACGCCTTCTATGTTGGTTTTATGAGAATCACCACTTGAAAAAGCTAGCAGAAAACACCGAATTCTCTCAATTAGCCACAATTAAGCGCATATTCTGGACTTAAATCTTTTCCTGAACTCGGTTTGGAAAACATTACACCAAACCTCAAGTGAATTCTGAAAACCAACTTACTCTTGCAGGCTCAGGGAGCTGCATACTCTCAAGGGGCATGTTGAGTCAGTGGTGAAGCTGAAGGGGCTTGATATTGAGACCATCCAACAACATTACACTGTCTAAGATTATACTCACCATATTGTTACAGATGTGATTCACTGGACTAAGTGTAATAGGAACGATGTAAGGAAGGGCTTGAAGGAGACAGTTTCTTTCGCTTTTTGTTCTCTCCTTTTCGGCTTTTCAAGCTTTTGTGATTCATATGAATTTTAGAGTAGAATAAAAGATTGAGTTCAAATATTGCAAGCGAGTATAAGTAACTAGCTTCAGAAATGAAAGGACGACTGAGGCTTAACGGGCTATCATACTGCAATAGATCAGATTCGGAAACTTTATTACCATAATTCTATTTTGGCAAGCACCCATCTGAAACTGCTGTTTGGACGTTGGTTTTTCTAGCTTTAGGACCAAAAACCAAAGGAGCTTCTTTTAGTTTAAGAGAAGTGAAGCAAGCGTGTCCGATCTTGTTCACCGGAGTCGATGAAGTGAATGAGATCCTCTGCCAACCTTGACCGCCTATTCCCAGCCTCCAATTCTGTGGATCCATCCCACCAGCTCGGATCGATGCATCTGTGCTCTAGGTATACTGACTGTGCTTGCGGCTTGGGGGACGCGTGGCATGGACCGGATAGCATAAATTGGCACGATCCCCATCACCCCATGTCCCGAGCAGCAGCTAAACCTCGCCCCATCTTATATGAATCACGGAAGAACATAGAACCCTTAAATGGTTCTTCAAAGAACTGTCCCGAGACGAAATGTTTCGTAAACTTGCATACATTTCAAGAGCGATCGTCATCGTAAATAAGCTCATTTTGGCATAAACGAGCACCGAGTGCTATACATGACAAAATGTGTGGTATGTTTAATATAAATAGTGGATAGCGCTAGTAAGCCCCACGCTCTTGCCAAAAGACAAAACTGTATGTGGACAATCAGAACGCAGAGTATGTTTGTTTGACTTAGTATGCCCCAACGGATACTTGAGGTCGAAGCTCATGGCTGTGGCTGTTTGTACTTGAAACTTGCGACTGTCATGGCAGATCAGTCTTCCAAGCATGTGACTGCTATGGTCGCTCGACATCGAGCTCGAAGCTTTTGGCCGCTATGGCCGCTTGAGCACAAAGATTGCAGCCATGGCTGTTTGAACTCGAAGCTTTGCGGTTGCCATGGCCAAATCTAGCTTCAGAGCTCACCATCCCCATGGCTGTTTGAGCTCGAAGCTTGCAGCTGCCACTCGTGGCTACCATGGCTGCTTAAGTTTGAAGCTTGCAATCTTGGCCACTTGCGGCTTGTGATGGCCAAATCTGTCTTTGAAGCGCGCGACCGGCATGGCTACTCAAACTCTCAGCTTGAAACTCGCGATCACTATGGCTTTTCAAGCTCGAAGCTCGCGACCATGGAATAGTCGTGGCTACGAGAAACAAAGGTAGTCGATATCGAGCTCATGGCTGTCATGGCAGCTCGAGCATTTGAGCTTCAACTGCAATCGTAGGATTTGAATGTTTTGAGGAAGCATAACAAGAAGTACATGTCAAAAAAGTCAACTCTAAAAAAGAAGGAAAAATGTTCATGTCGGAAAATAGTTAAAGGCATTAACGACCGCAAAAACCGTCATTTGACCCGCCGCTTTTCGCTTATGGTCGACAATGAACATCGTAAACTCTCGGATGTTACGTGCATTAGCTCCCGAAGAATCTATCTGGGTTTCCTCGTCATCTGTGTTCAGCTCGGGTTAACCACCGCTCTTTCTCTCTCGTCGAATAGTCCATCACTCTTCCGGGACTTCTCTCCGCGCTGTTGAAGCGAACACCTAAGAGATGATATCATCCACTCCGGAGGAACTTGCCGGACGCTACCTTCCTTACCTGAAAGCAAGAAACTTGAGAATAAATTGACCCAGAGAAATGCTAAGTCTGCTGACAAAAAAAAGGCGTAGACCTTACCCGAATATGTTGCGTGATCGTGCTTCCAATGGGTCTTCAGCTGGAGGCAGGGCTGTTCATGGACATTTAGTGAGGAATTAATAGACCCAGATTCACCTCTGTGGATTTCCTTGCTGAGGTTTTTATGCCGAATGTGGCAGGGTAAGGAATGAGTGAGCGAGGTTTGATGATACGCCTGAGAAGGTCGTCGTTCCCTGGACGGCGCTAATTGGTGGCTTCGTGGCCAAACAGAGTTGAGTCGCGCGCATTAAAATGTTTTCCGTGAGAAGTGGCGTGGGGCGTGAGGCCTAATGAGCATTCTTTAGCAACCTGCTTGAGGTGTGAGGTCGAAATGTTTCATGATACAGTCACCTTCATGGGTGCTCTTTTCAGCTTGTAGCCAAGTGGGCTTTTGACAGAAGAAGGAAAAGAACATTTCAAGTCCACGAGTGAAGAATTCAGAATTGCAACTTCACTAGAGCATGGTGCTTCATATGGTAGTAGATAAGCTAAGTGGGTTTTGTAGGTTCGAGTTGAAGCTGACGCCATGCGCCTTAATATGGTAAAATGTACCAGGGGATTGTCAAATGTATGCAAATGTGGATCTGGACAGAAGAGCGGCGGAGAGGCTCTTCTGAATCCGGAACAGCTGCGAGTTACGTAATCCTGTCTGATGCATATGCCTCCCAATGACGTTGGGAGGATGTCCAGAGGCTTTTTGTCTCAACACTTTTCACATCCTCAAATTCATATCTCTTACCAACAGGCATGCAGTCCTACTCATAAAGGAACTACGGATTGGGCCGGAGAGTATCAAGTTCGGGATTCGAACCATGTGAGTTCAGCGCAAGCACATTTATATGGAAGGAGAAGTGAGACCCAAAAAAATAAAAATTTCTGTCTCATATTTAAACTTGAAATGTGTGAATGGTTAGAAGCGTCGGCGTCAACACGAAACGGGTTTTTTAAGAGCTTAATTAATCTCTTATTCTGCACGGGTGCAATTGCAGTGGTGGGTGAAACTTGTCACATGTAATTTGGACTAAATATTTGTTCTTTCCATAGGAATTATTGCAATGCTTTTTGGATGCCGAGTTGAAGTTTAATGTAGATGGTGCGTGGAAGGATAATAAAAGGGCCGTAGGTATTATTGCACAAGTGGATGGAGGCTCAGTTGTTCAAGCGTGAATAAGACGAGGAAGATAGAACTCGTCAATGGAAGTGAAAGCTGCAACTCTTATTCTCGCTTGCAATGCTGCTCGATCTCTTGGTATCTACAGAGCAATTTTTGAAAGTTATTGCAAGGTATTAATTTATGCAATTCAACAAAGG
This sequence comes from Psidium friedrichsthalianum, assembly GCA_019149425.1. Classification (NCBI taxonomy): domain Eukaryota; kingdom Viridiplantae; phylum Streptophyta; class Magnoliopsida; order Myrtales; family Myrtaceae; genus Psidium; species Psidium friedrichsthalianum. The sequence goes on along the minus strand of JAGVVM010000430.1, from coordinate 8,925 downwards.
GCCTTTGCTCTTTCTACATTTATCCTTTTGTCTCAAACTCTCGTCTTCTCTTAACTCTTAAGCAACAACTCAGGATGGAATTTGAAGTGGCAAGTAAAACCAGCAATGTAGCTACTCATAAGCTTGCAAATTAGGCCTTTTGTCAGATAGGAACTATATCTTTTCCTTTTAATGTTCCCCCATCTAGAGTGAAAAATGTAGCGTTAGTAGAATCTTCTTTAACGCAGGCTCTTTTTTCCCCTTGGAATATTTGCACTGCTTTGATGGAATGGAAGCCCTTTTTCGGCCAAAAAAATGTTTGTTCTTTCCCAAAGCAACACTTGAGCTGTACGTTCGGGTCAAAACCGAGTCGTTTAGATAAGGGCCCAATGGGCTGGACCACCTTATTGGGCTCGAAATCGTTATGGACCGGACTGATCCATTTGGGCCCAGCCGGACACCTTATTGGGCTCGAAATGGTTCTAACCGGACCGATCCATTTGGGCCGGGCCGTGTCTCGGCCGGAAACGCGGCCCGCAAAGCGAAATCACCGTCACCTGCGAAAAGATGCAGAAACCTTCCAAAATAGTCGAACGCAAGAGTTTCAGATAAAAGAGAGAGCGAGCGAGACGCGAGCTCCTTCCTCCTCCTCCAGCTAGGGTTTCAGATAGCAAGTGCGCGTTTCTCGCTCCCAATAGCTATAGCTGGGGCCTCGATTCCACTGCCACTCGATTAATCCCCAATCGTGTCGAAATCGGACGGCGATTGCAGGTGGGGAGTTCCCGCACCTGTTCTTCTTGTTCAATCGCCTCTGTAGCTCGGGACGGGTTCTAAGACTGCTTCGCACTGTCTTTTGCAGTTCTGCGTTCGGCCGGGCCCTGGAGCTGGAGACGCGGGGAATCGGTTCCATTCCCGCCAAAATCGGACATTGGATTGGCGCTAGCTTGTGGTGAGTTTCTGACGAGCTCGACTCTGCATCGAGTCGTCGTACCGAAACCAGGTGAGGAGCTACCCCCGGTTGGCCGATTGTGAATCGGGTTCGTGTAGACGAACAGGAATTTTCCCTTTTGCATAGATTATCTGAGTTGGCGAGGCGTTTTTGACATGCGTTCCATGGGAGAGAGATTCTTAGATTTTACGGTATGTGTACTCGGGAATGATTCTCCTTAAGTGCTTTTGAGGGTTGGGACGATGAAGGAGCTTCCAATGTTCCTATTAGGATTGAGCTGATTTTTAGGTGAAATCCTTAATCCTCTTGGACATTCTCTTCTCTAGTGAAAAGTGGAGGATCAATTTAAGAACAGGTTATACCATTAAGAATTCTCGCTTTGATGATGCTTTCGAGAGTGTGATGTCTCCCTTAGTGCTTTTTCCCACCCTTGTAGATTTGGTTAATACGTTTGCCTTTTAAAATGACTTCTTTGGTCATTCTAGTTCCGTGCTATCCAATCAGGCTGCCGGGCTTTAGAAACTTAAATATTCTCTTGCCTTGGTTTCATTAAGGTCATTTCCTTGTCTATTCATTACACGAAATGATGATTGAGGGACGTTATTCAAATCATTTCAAAATTATAGTGAAGATTGGAAATAGTCCCAATTTTCCCAAGTTCTTTCAGGAAACCTCTTAGGACTGTCATTTCTTTTTTCAAATGACTTCATTCTGTTTCTGATCATCACCCTCGCTTTTGGCAGATTTGCTTCTCTTTAAAAGGATTTGAGTTCTGTTGTATCAGAGATTGATTGCATATACATGCAAAGGAAATACTTCGTTGGATGATGGCGCTTCAGGTTCCTATAAAGCCAATAAATCCAAGTGCATCTGATGATTTCGATGATGATGATGATGTGCCTATAGTTTTCAAAAGGACCAGTACCACATCAAAGAAAAATCCGATAAAGGCAGAAGTAAAGAAGCCACCTTCTCAGAGGAATGATGCATTGTCGGGGTCCTCAGGGTTACATTCCTCAAATGGTCAAAGTGCTAGATCTCAACAGGGTACGGTCCATTCTTCTCCCAAGAGATCATCCATGAAATCCCCTGACATGAGTCCAAAAGCATCATCGTCTACTGCCAAGCTATCACCAGTGAAGTCACCGCTGACAGGTTTAAAGTCATCAAAGTCACCAGATGATCAGTCGAGGCACTCATCCAAACAGAGTCCAGTGGTGACTGCTAAAGAGGAATCCAACAGTGACTCTGATGACGACAAACCATTGAGTAGTAGACTTCAGGATAACTCCGGCAAAAGTGGCACTATGCGTGTCTTATCTCAATCATTGGGAAAGGCCTCCATGAAAAGTTCTCCTGAAGATTCAGACGATGAAAAGCCTTTGGCATCAAGGTTGCCTCAGAAATCCAATGCCCCTACGTCTTCTAATAACCGTTATGCTTCTGATGAAAAGAAACCACTGGTACCGAAAACACAGCAAAATGGTTTTTCCTTAAGTAAGGATCAAGCAAAATCTTCCACTGTCTCAAATAAAAGGCCACTAGAGAAGACAACTTCCTCTGATCAGTTGTCAGTCAAAAAGCTAAAGACCAGTGAAGCATCAACATCAATGAGGTTGAAACCATCTGTCAAAGGAGAACTGGAGTCAGATGATGATGACCACATTCCAATTTCGCAGAGAATGAAAAAGCCAGTAGCCGCTTCTGCATCAGGAAATAAGTCTTCTTCTGCAAAGGACAACATGAAAAAAGTTATAATAAAGAAGAAGATCACGAAGCCAACCAAGAATTTCAAGAAAGTAATGAAAAAGACAAAGTATTCTAAATCCACTAAGCTAACACCTACTTCCGGCGATGGCCAGAAAAAGTGGACTACCTTGGTCCACAATGGGGTCATTTTTCCACCTCCATACAAACCTCATGGTGTAAAGATGCTCTACAAAGGGAAGCCTATCGATTTGACTGCGGAGCAGGAGGAAGTGAGCCATCCCCTTTCTCTCCTCTTTTACATTTTTCTGCTATCTTTATGATCTTAGGATTCTTTTTGGTCGGTTGTGCTCGATAGTTCAGTTTATCAGCAAGCTAATCAATTTGATCTGGAACCATTAGGTTCTTACCTTAGATTTTGTTTTTGCAATTGGGTTAGTCATTTGTTGGGATTTTGAATTTGCAGGTGGCTACAATGTTTGCTGTGATGAAAGATACAGACTACATGCAGAAAGATAAGTTTAAGGAGAACTTTTGGACTGATTGGAGAAAGATTCTTGGAAGCAACCATGTGATTCAGAAATTGGAACACTGTGATTTCACCCAATATATGATTGGTATCAGCAGGAGAAAGAGAAGAAGAAGCAAATGACCAAAGAAGTAAGTCTTGGTTCACTTTGCTTGAGCTAGTAAATTGCTATGCCAGCTAATATTTGCGACTTATTACCAGTTTTGTTGCATTTTTGTATACTTCTTGTTTCATGCCTGCATCTAGGCTAATCAGGGGATGTCAAGGTTTTGTGGCGCATTTTAGGTCCAAGTCCTCATGAAAAGATTTTCTTGTGTGTTAGCATTGCCTGTTATCGGCTCTTTTTAGTTGCAAAGCTATAAGATGGATAGTCTGCTGTGATTTAATTGTTCATCGGTTATATTTGATGAATGATATGGTAGTACCGATTTTGCTATTTCACAGCCAAAAGTATGCTGTGCAATCAAATTTTGTTTCAGATGCGGGAGCATTTTGAGCATGATGCAGATACTAGCAGCTGCTTCTGTGATGATTTCTACTGCTGAAACTTTGAGATGTCCTTCCATTTCACTATGTATATTGTCAAATGAATTATCTTTTGTGCTTCTGGTTACGCACAGTATTAGTGTGCTTAATGGGTACCGACATGTTATATGCTGTTCTTAATGTCATGATGCCAAATATTACTTGTGTCAGTTTCTGTTGCTTCTGCAGATGTTTTAGTTTTTGTCTTTCATGCAGGAAAAGAATGCCCTCAAGGAAGAAAAGATGAAGCAGGAGGAGAAGTACATGTGGGCCACTGTGGATGGTGTGAAAGAAAAGGTTAATCTAATTTCTAATACTTGATCATGTCTTGTGTATTCTGGATTTGAACAATGCCCCTCAAATAATTTGCTGTGTCCTGTCATTTCTTCCTTCTGCATTAAATTTTACTTCCATGATTTTGTCATTATTTCTTTTTCAGTGAGGATAAACACTTTCAGGTGACATCATGTCCATAATGTTTTAATTGTTTTACTCCGTTTTTGAGAATTTCTCTGGCTAAATTTCAATGCTGTGTGTGTAGTTATTGGTTCTAATTTATGGAGGCTGAGGCATCTCTATTTTGTTAAATAATGATGTTAATTGGTAACATCATTATTTAACAAAATAGAGATGCCTCAGCCTCCATAAATTAGAACCAAATAACTACACACACAGCATTGAAATTTAGCCAGAGAAATTCTCAAAAACGGAGTAAAACAATTAAAACATTATGGACATGATGTCACCTGAAAGTGTTTATCCTCACTGAAAAAGAAATAATGACAAAATCATGGAAGTAAAATTTAATGCAGAAGGAAGAAATGACAGGACACAGCAAATTATTTGAGGGGCATTGTTCAAATCCAGAATACACAAGACATGATCAAGTATTAGAAAATTAGATTAACCTTTTCTTTCACACCATCCACAGTGGCCCACATGTACTTCTCCTCCTGCTTCATCTTTTCTTCCTTGAGGGCATTCTTTTCCTGCATGAAAGACAAAAACTAAAACATCTGCAGAAGCAACAGAAACTGACACAAGTAATATTTGGCATCATGACATTAAGAACAGCATATAACATGTCGGTACCATTAAGCACACTAATACTGTGCGTAACCAGAAGCACAAAAGATAATTCATTTGACAATATACATAGTGAAATGGAAGGACATCTCAAAGTTTCAGCAGTAGAAATCATCACAGAAGCAGCTGCTAGTATCTGCATCATGCTCAAAATGCTCCCGCATCTGAAACAAAATTTGATTGCACAGCATACTTTTGGCTGTGAAATAGCAAAATCGGTACTACCATATCATTCATCAAATATACACCGATGAACAATTAAATCACAGCAGGACTATCCATCTTATAGCTTTGCAACTAAAAAGAGCCGATAACAGGCAATGCTAACACACAAGAAAATCTTTTCATGAGGACTTGGACCTAAAATGCGCCACAAAACCTTGACATCCCCTGATTAGCCTAGATGCAGGCATGAAACAAGAAAGTATACAAAAATGCACAAAACTGGTAATAAGTCGCAAATATTAGCTGGCATAGCAATTTACTAGCTCAAGCAAAGTGAACCAAGACTTACTTCTTTGGTCATTTGCTTCTTCTTCTCTTTCTCCTGCTGATACCAATCATATATTGGGGTGAAATCACAGTGTTCCAATTTCTGAATCACATGGTTGCTTCCAAGAATCTTTCTCCAATCAGTCCAAAAGTTCTCCTTAAACTTATCTTTCTGCATGTAGTCTGTATCTTTCATCACAGCAAACATTGTAGCCACCTGCAAATTCAAAATCCCAACAAATGACTAACCCAATTGCAAAAACAAAATCTAAGGTAAGAACCTAATGGTTCCAGATCAAATTGATTAGCTTGCTGATAAACTGAACTATCGAGCACAACCGACCAAAAAAGAATCCTAAGATCATAAAGATAGCAGAAAAATGTAAAAGAGGAGAGAAAAGGGGATGGCTCACTTCCTCCTGCTCCGCAGTCAAATCGATAGGCTTCCCTTTGTAGAGCATCTTTACACCATGAGGTTTGTATGGAGGTGGAAAAAATGACCCCATTGTGGACCAAGGTAGTCCACTTTTTCTGGCCATCGCCGGAAGTAGGTGTTAGCTTAGTGGATTTAGAATACTTTGTCTTTTTCATTACTTTCTTGAAATTCTTGGTTGGCTTCGTGATCTTCTTCTTTATTATAACTTTTTTCATGTTGTCCTTTGCAGAAGAAGACTTATTTCCTGATGCAGAAGCGGCTACTGGCTTTTTCATTCTCTGCGAAATTGGAATGTGGTCATCATCATCTGACTCCAGTTCTCCTTTGACAGATGGTTTCAACCTCATTGATGTTGATGCTTCACTGGTCTTTAGCTTTTTGACTGACAACTGATCAGAGGAAGTTGTCTTCTCTAGTGGCCTTTTATTGAGACAGTGGAAGATTTTGCTTGATCCTTACTTAAGGAAAAACCATTTTGCTGTGTTTTCGGTACCAGTGGTTTCTTTTCATCAGAAGCATAACGGTTATTAGAAGACGTAGGGGCATTGGATTTCTGAGGCAACCTTGATGCCAAAGGCTTTTCATCGTCTGAATCTTCAGGAGAACTTTTCATGGAGGCCTTTCCCAATGATTGAGATAAGACACGCATAGTGCCACTTTTGCCGGAGTTATCCTGAAGTCTACTACTCAATGGTTTGTCGTCATCAGAGTCACTGTTGGATTCCTCTTTAGCAGTCACCACTGGACTCTGTTTGGATGAGTGCCTCGACTGATCATCTGGTGACTTTGATGACTTTAAACCTGTCAGCGGTGACTTCACTGGTGATAGCTTGGCAGTAGACGATGATGCTTTTGGACTCATGTCAGGGGATTTCATGGATGATCTCTTGGGAGAAGAATGGACCGTACCCTGTTGAGATCTAGCACTTTGACCATTTGAGGAATGTAACCCTGAGGACCCCGACAATGCATCATTCCTCTGAGAAGGTGGCTTCTTTACTTCTGCCTTTATCGGATTTTCTTTGATGTGGTACTGGTCCTTTTGAAAAACTATAGGCACATCATCATCATCATCGAAATCATCAGATGCACTTGGATTTATTGGCTTTATAGGAACCTGAAGCGCCATCATCCAACGAAGTATTTCCTTTGCATGTATATGCAATCAATCTCTGATACAACAGAACTCAAATCCTTTTAAAGAGAAGCAAATCTGCCAAAAGCGAGGGGTGATGATCAGAAACAGAATGAAGTCATTTGAAAAAAGAAATGACAGTCCTAAGAGGTTTCCTGAAAGAACTTGGGAAAATTGGGACTATTTCCAATCTTCACTATAATTTTGAAATGATTTGAATAACGTCCCTCAATCATCATTTCGTGTAATGAATAGACAAGGAAATGACCTTAATGAAACCAAGGCAAGAGAATATTTAAGTTTCTAAAGCCCGGCAGCCTGATTGGATAGCACGGAACTAGAATGACCAAAGAAGTCATTTTAAAAGGCAAACGTATTAACCAAATCTACAAGGGTGGGAAAAAGCACTAAGGGAGACATCACACTCTCGAAAGCATCATCAAAGCGAGAATTCTTAATGGTATAACCTGTTCTTAAATTGATCCTCCACTTTTCACTAGAGAAGAGAATGTCCAAGAGGATTAAGGATTTCACCTAAAAATCAGCTCAATCCTAATAGGAACATTGGAAGCTCCTTCATCGTCCCAACCCTCAAAAGCACTTAAGGAGAATCATTCCCGAGTACACATACCGTAAAATCTAAGAATCTCTCTCCCATGGAACGCATGTCAAAAACGCCTCGCCAACTCAGATAATCTATGCAAAAGGGAAAATTCCTGTTCGTCTACACGAACCCGATTCACAATCGGCCAACCGGGGGTAGCTCCTCACCTGGTTTCGGTACGACGACTCGATGCAGAGTCGAGCTCGTCAGAAACTCACCACAAGCTAGCGCCAATCCAATGTCCGATTTTGGCGGGAATGGAACCGATTCCCCGCGTCTCCAGCTCCAGGGCCCGGCCGAAACGCAGAACTGCAAAAGACAGTGCGAAGCAGTCTTAGAACCCGTCCCGAGCTACAGAGGCGATTGAACAAGAAGAACAGGTGCGGGAACTCCCCACCTGCAATCGCCGTCGATTTCGACACGATTGGGGGATTAATCGAGTGGCAGTGGAATCGAGGCCCCAGCTATAGCTATTGGGAGCGAGAAACGCGCACTTGCTATCTGAAACCCTAGCTGGAGGAGGAGAAGGAGCTCGCGTCTCGCTCGCTCTCTCTTTTATCGGAAACTCTTGCGTTCGACTATTTTGGAAGGTTTCTGCATCTTTTCGCAGGTGACGGTGATTTCGCTTTGCGGGCCGCGTTTCCGGCCGAGACACGGCCCGGCCCAAATGGATCGGTCCGGTTAGAACCATTTCGAGCCCAATAAGGTGTCCGGCTGGGCCCAAATGGATCAGTCCGGTCCATAACGATTTCGAGCCCAATAAGGTGGTCCAGCCCATTGGGCCTTATCTAAACGACTCGGTTTTGACCCGAACGTACAGCTCAAGTGTTGCTTTGGGAAAGAACAAACATTTTTTTGGCCGAAAAAGGGCTTCCATTCCATCAAAGCAGTGCAAATATTCCAAGGGGAAAAAAGAGCCTGCGTTAAAGAATTCTACTAACGCTACATTTTTCACTCTAGATGGGGGAACATTAAAAGGAAAAGATATAGTTCCTATCTGACAAAAGGCCTAATTTGCAAGCTTATGAGTAGCTACATTGCTGGTTTTACTTGCCACTTCAAATTCCATCCTGAGTTGTTGCTTAAGAGTTAAGAGAAGACGAGAGTTTGAGACAAAAGGATAAATGTAGAAAGAGCAAAGGCCCTTTGTTGAATTGCATAAATTAATACCTTGCAATAACTTTCAAAAATTGCTCTGTAGATACCAAGAGATCGAGCAGCATTGCAAGCGAGAATAAGAGTTGCAGCTTTCACTTCCATTGACGAGTTCTATCTTCCTCGTCTTATTCACGCTTGAACAACTGAGCCTCCATCCACTTGTGCAATAATACCTACGGCCCTTTTATTATCCTTCCACGCACCATCTACATTAAACTTCAACTCGGCATCCAAAAAGCATTGCAATAATTCCTATGGAAAGAACAAATATTTAGTCCAAATTACATGTGACAAGTTTCACCACACCACCAATTGTACAATTTTT
>JAGVVM010000429.1:0-28691 GCA_019149425.1 Psidium friedrichsthalianum | reverse complement strand
AAATAAGGAAAGGTTTCCAGAACCGTCTATTTTGCATAGAACTACTCCCACGAAGGTAAAAATGTTGTAAATTTGGAAGTCCGGTCTTCATTGCACGGATCAAGCGAATCCTCGTGTGCTTTTGGGAACCGACTAAATTTTGTGCAACCCGCAAGCCCCCATTTCTCTAAGGTTTTGTAGTTGTAAATAGTAGATGGTAGCCTACCAACTTTTTCGCAATCAGTTAAAAAGATTGACTCCAAAGACACAGATTTTCTATCGACACAGGAAGTTCTTTAATGGCGCTGTGACTTAAAATAAGTCCTGTCAAGCCTTCAAGTTTATGTGGAATATCAGGGAACCTTTCCAATTTTCTGCAACCCAAAAGGTGAGCAGTTGGAGATTTTTTGACTTGAGCTCCTCCGGTAAATTACGAGTTCAAAGCATAATTGTAAAACAAACCTGCCGTAAGTTGTTGTGATTTGCAATGGACTCGTGTGCTTCTACCAAGTTTATGCAACTAGAGAGATTCAATTTCTCGAGATTTGGAGCACCTGAGATGTCGGGCATACGAACTAGCGAGCTGCATCCGCTAAAATTAATGTCCTTCAAACATCGGAATTCCTGCAGAAACGGCGAAACTAACTTGTCATTGAAAGTTCCTATAAACTGATATGTCGAAATTACACTTGTATTGTGAAATTAGTCGACACTTACAAACTTTAACAGTAAATATAAATCTATACATTTACTGGGTGAGAGATTGAAAATTAGATATAGACAAATCAAAATGCTAATGAATATCGATTAGACCCAGGCCGTGTCTCGTGCTATGTGGCAATAAAAAAAGCCAAGTGAAAGTGTCATGTGGCGAGCATCGGAGTGGACATTTTATGTATAATCAGTTAAAGTTAAAACAATATATTCTATCACGATGAAATTTCCAAAAAATTAAGAAACTTTTTAATTTTTTTGAAGTCATGCAAAGACAATAAAAATAACATTCAACTCAAAATCTACCCTCTTTAGATTAAGAAACTAGCGGTAACTAATGAATCCCATATATCGGATTACATGTAAACGCAGTACATGGATTAACCTATGTGCATTGGGTAAGGTAAGGCTCCATCACTTGATGACTACTTTGAGCAGAAGCTGCTATGATTATGATATTTGATTTGCCACGTTGGAAAGAGATGACGCTTTAATCACTCAGCCCAACCAAAACTCCATTGACATGATTTTGTCACATACCAATATCAACTGTTTGTTGTGCAATTTATTTTATGTCATATTACTGCCTCTATATCAGATCTGTTTTGTAAAGTCACAGAGGTGATACGTGTACAACTGAAACAATCAGAATGAGGTTACACAGCTTACACTAGCACATTTACTTTTGAATTTCTTCAATAGTTATATTTATATGATTTTGAAATATAACTATGTCGATTGTTACGGACATCCTACTTTTAAGGATTTTGAATCTTTTCTTTTTTCTTTCAATCAACTATGCCAATGACTTATTTTACAAACATTATATAAAGGAAATATGGTTATTTTATTTTATTTAATCTCTTATGATGCAATGACCTTCATAAAAAGATTTAAAAAATCTTGATATATCTTTCGCTTCCACATATATTTATGAAATATCCTTCTGCTGTTTATTTGTTCTAACAAGTTTGTTTACGGGTAAGTTTTTAAATGCCAATTTGCTGCACATAAGAATATTTCTAACGCAAATATTTAGGGTCATTTTGAAAGATTTTAGAGAAGTGGATTCTAAAACGGGGGACCACCCCAATTCCTTTTGTGTACTACATATAATACGCATACACCATACAAATGAAGTAGGTAATAAAAAGGTCTACGTAAATAAACGCTCACCTTAAATTGTTTTACAACCCTTGTGACATTGCCTCCGCCCATATCAAGTCCCACTAATTCTTCGGAGCCGAAAATTCTGGAATCCGGCAGCACATCCAGGCCATTCAAACCATCTAAGCTCATTAGGAAGATATATAGGACCTTGGAAAGAATCTCGCACGTTGCGCAAGATTAGCAATCTCAGCCTTCTCATTTTTGTAAAAGCATCAGGACCGATACATATCTCTGTCGGCTGAGGTAGATCCAACACTATGGATTTTACGCACAATCTCCCTATATATACAATATTATTCAGGTTATGCATTCATAGTAATTAGAGCAAAAAATAACTAGCAGAATTTTGATCTTATTCACAAGTCTTACCACGTCGGTGACAGAACATCGACAACATCATTATACGACCATAGTCTGCTGCGTTTTGCGGGATCATCTCGACATTCTTGTTCACAATACCCATCCCATGGCTTGAATCAAATCATGCATTTGTAGGGATCCATGCTCAATCTTATCAAGGACCTCTTAATGAGAGTATCAAATCCTACATCTGTCTCAAGATCGCAACTGTCAGAACTTTCTTTATATACTCTTTTGCCCACCCTTAAAGAAGCAGGCAATGTGGAGAAAGATCTCTTTCTCATTTTATCTAGTCCATCAAAACTCACAATGAGCACATCATTAATGGATGGGTCAAGATCCCTAGAAAGTTTCTTAGTGTACTTTCCCATACATTTTCTCCTGTATCACATAATGAGGAACCCAGCACCTCAAGTGCTAAAGGAAGTCCTTGAGCATAATTCAGAGCACTATCCACTAGATCAGTTTTGATTTGGTGTGTCTGAAAAGCGTGCTTTCTAAGCAACTCATGAGCTTCACTGCGATCTAGTGCTTCAACTTCATACACATGATCTTGATCTATTCGGTGACAAGTTAGCAACTGTTTATCTCTTGTAGTAACGACAATCCTACTTCCATTGCCAAACCAGTTGCTTTCTGCTAAAGCATTTCTGGGACAGGTGTCCACATCATCAAGGATGAGAACTTTTTTGCGACCAAGTCTATGTTTTATTTGATTAATACCTCCATCGACATTGGGCACTTTTAAGCTTCGTCGCGGTAATAATATTTCATTTAGTAATGTTTCTTGCAAAGTAGCTAATCCCCTCATATTGAAGTTTCTCGAACATTTTTCAGAAAGCATGAACCTCTGAAATTGCCTAAACGTAGCATTGTAAAAGGCTTTTGCTAAAGCGGTCTTCCCTATGCCTCCTTGTCCCCATAATCCCACCATGACAACTTTATCATCGGACTCCAGGTTTAACAGCGATTTCAGCTTAATCATTCGAGATTCTATCCCAACCGGATGCTTAGCAACAAGCAAAGGTGTTTTGCCTAGGTCAGTTGAGATTCTCTCCACGATAGTCTGTATAAGCTCTGACTCATCTCTGACAAAAACAGAAGGAAAAAAAAAAAGGTTGTAGCATTGTTTTAGCAATTTAGCAAATCACCAGCCAACAATGATAAAGCAGGACAGCCAAAACAAAATGTTTCCCACCAATCAAAGCATGTACCTGTTTACTTAAGTGATCATGATGATTCACTTATGTTTTTTTTTTGCAGTGATATGTGATTTATTTCTAAGTTTAGTCAAAAAGAGCCATTTAGGACTTCGAACGTTGTTAAGATTTTGCAATCCAAATTATTAAATTTCCTGAGACAATATGTCATTGCTTTACATGGCCTGCACAAACCAATTATCCTGTATGAAACATTGCGAACTTTTTCATTCCTTCCAAACAACTGAGGTAAGTGCCACAACACTACTTGACATTTTGTCCATTTGTCAAACAAGTAATTTTATTTTGATGGAATGAGTCAGTAAAATTTTCAATTTTCTAATATTGAAAAAGCCACGTGTCTGTTCAATGGATAGCCACAAGTGATTTTTCAAACTCAAAATGCCACTTGTGACAAGTTTAGGACTCGGTTGACCAGAATCCAAAATCTATAGATCTCAAATTACCAAAATGAAACCTGAAGACCTCAAATAGCCCAAGGATTAAATGTTTAGAACTTCTATTACACTTTGAGGACGCCAACAAGGATCCAAAAGAAAGAGCTATAGACCTTACTCGATTGAAACAGGGTTAGCAAAAGCCAAAGGCAGAATTCTATTTTCTATGCCCAAAAGTATTTTTTCCCTTTTGCGCCAGTGAATTTAAATAAGTATTGGAATGCTAAATAACTTTTTAGTGACTTACCAACGATTTTATGAATTCACCAACTTTTTTTATAATTTGAAAATTATGAATTTTGTACTGACTTACCAGATTTGATTTGCATAACTTACGACATCGAATTTATTCTTGTATGAAATTATTGACATAAATTAGAATGACTTACCAACTTTTGTCATATGAAATAATTATCTATTTGTTTTGGGCTAGCAACCCTCGCTTGAGCTACTTATTAATGTTTACTTATTCTTTTAGTTTTTACCAATTTTTTTCTATTGTCTTTCTAGCTCTCATTTAAGTTATTTACTAACTCGTTTCAGAATTTTCCAACCTTAATTAGAGTAAATTACCAAATTTTCTTCAATTAAATTATCAACTAATTTTGGGCTATCAATTCTTATTTGAGTTACTAAGCAAAGTTTACTTTTCTTTTAATTATAAAATTTTCAAATCTTTTGCCAAATTTCGTTTGTCTTTCTTAACTACATCTTAAATACTAACTCTTATATGAAATTACTAACTTTTATGTTTTATTCATTCAGTTATTTTTACAAATAATATCCGTACTTGTAAAGATTAGTCTCCTATACAAAATATGGAACCTCCTCTACTTACCCATCATTCAAAGTCCACCCGGACAAGCTTCCGGCGTCGAGAAGAGCTTTCTTCCATCTCTCATTTTCTTCGAATCCTTTCTGTGCTTAGGCTCCTGCGTCTTCAGGCCTTGTGCATAACTTGCTTCCCCATTTCTCACTTCTCCTGGATCTACTTTATAAAACACTGGTAAAACAGTGAGGCCCTTTTGCGCCTTGCACTCCATAATCTTGGCCACCTCTTCCAAGCACCACCGTGAGAAAGTGTAATTTCAGAGAAGACGATGATCGCGATGCGCGATTCTTCGATGGCCTCCATGAGCATCGCTATTTCGTCTCCCTTCCACAATTCCTCGCTATCTCGAAAAGTGTGTAACATCCCGACTTTCAACGTGTCTGTTAGATACAAATAATGTTAGAATTTTTCTGAGGATCTGAGAGACAAAAATGACATTTTCCCTTGAAGGTTGAAAATTAGCTGATGGGTTTTCGGTAGTGCGAGACGGAAGGCAAAAAAATTAGAAATTTCCTGTCGAGTCCCCGATTTGCTCTAGATTCAATGCTAGGGTGTGAGATGAATTTAGCGAAGTCAGAAAAATTTTCCGAGATCATCTCGAGTCATTTCCCACTCGCGATTGAGCCAAAATAACACCGATTCAGTCCAAATCTCAGTCCGTTTTGGCACGAATTTGAGGATTGACCAGTCAAAACTTGCTCTCAAGTTTTTTGACCAGATTGGATAAGCTTTGACCACTTTTGGTCAAATCAGCATGAATATAACCGAGATATTTTTCATTATTATTTTATTATGATTATTTTTTTCTTTTCTTTTTTTTATTTCTCAAATAATGGGTTCTTCCTCTCTCTTATTTCTCATCATTCACGGCAGAATCCTCACCCCCTCACTATTCCACCATGAAACCACTTTTTCTCCCATTTCTCTCTCCCTCTCATTTGGCTCCAAATCTCTGGCTGCAGACTTCAACCGGCCGGCTGACAAAATCTGTAAGTTGGATTCTCGCAATTTTGGATATGTTGTAGTTCAATGTCTTACGTTCTAACCAACTGAATCGCCTCAATCCGATGTCGTTTGATCCTTCAAATGTATTTTCTCGTATCAGTCGACGAAACTGTTTTTCTGGGGTGCCGAAAATTCTGTTTAGCTCTAATTGATTTATATCGACACCCGGCTGCCCCTAGATTCTCATTTTCCATGTCAAATATATGATTTCTAGTCGTTTTGATGTCGGTTCAGCCCTGAACAGCCCAGCGTTTGGATAAATCCCCACCGGAATCCGTCGTCGTTGTTTTGTGCTCCGCCCGTCGCTGTCGCTAATCATCGCTGCTCAGCCGGCTTTTCTCAGCCCTGTTTCAGCTTGTTTAGGTGAGTAGTTCTACTTCTAAATCTTGAGTAGGCATTGGATTATTCATGGATGACTCTTAGGATGTGATCACGAGAGGTAGATCGGTTTAGAATAAGCAAAAATTTGACGGATTTGGCGATATTTATGGGGAATGGGTTCTGGTGAGGATATGCTGCGCTGTTCGCACTCGTTTAGGGGATTATATTCTGTTTGTAGCTCTGAGTGTTTGTATCTTAGAGGATGACTTAGGAGGGTGGTCCTTAGACATTGTGATTTTGAGCATCTGGGATATCAACTGGGGTGGAAAACGGACCCAATTAATAAGTTGGGGTCGTAGTCGTGACACTCTTGAGGGTTCGTAGATGGGTTGAAATTACATGCTTATGGGCTAGGTCATGTAAAAGTGTGGGCCATAGATTGAGTCCCTATGAACATGTAGATGCGAAGGTTTTGGTTGACACGGGACAAGAGAAAGAGTAATTGTGGTGAATAATGTGTGCGAGCCAAATGTGAATGGCTCAAGCACCAATTTGGGGCAAGGATTTGATATGAATGTGTCTATGTTTATAGATGCCTGAGGTTGTAATGTTGTGAATGTGCCTCGTAGGTCATACATTGCCATTCCTTTGAATATGCTGGTATGAATATCTTGCGAATTGTGAATTGCATGCTTAGGGTTCGATCCTCTAAGAGTATTGGTATCCTGAGCGAGATTGATTTAGAGGATGAACTTGCCTGAGCTTTAAGCCACCCTGTTGGGGGACATCTTTTCAGATGTGTAGTTTAAAACATGGAATCGAACGATGATGTTTGAGACGATGAGGTCTAATGGAAGGCCGGTGAGGGCCAAGGTCGAGGGAGGTATGGATGAAGTGGTAAGCCTTGAGGTGGTAGCGTTCCTTGGGGCGCTACAAAGTGTGTATTCCATTCTGGACTAAGGCGTTGTAGAGATGGCCGACGAAGTTGTGTTACGCACGTTCTGTACCTCTAAACTAAGAAGGACACATAAGTCCTCTGGATTTCGATGAAGAAGCCATTGCTACGATGGGTTCAACAATGAAAAAAAGCACCGTACCGTAAGCTTGGAAATTTTGACACGGTGTTTTCAAGTAGCCTCGTCCACGGCTTGATCTTCTTGTTGATTGATTTCCTTATGCTACAGGATAGAGATTAGAGGACTTTGAAAAAATGGCAGGGGTTACGATGGACCTGACGGTAAAGGGTGTGTGTGAACACAGAGACTTTTTTCACTGAAGGAATCTCAGAGAGACAAGACCTCGTGGCCGTACAAAAAGTAAACCCGTGTCGAATCAACTTTGGACAAAAGTAACTCGTTTCATAACAGCAATATTATAAAAGACACCTTTGCTGCTTCTTTGAAATTTCATCCCCAACGTCTGGGAAAGTTGTTTTTCCCTTACATTAATTACTCTACGACATGTGACCCACCACTCCAGAATACTAGAAAGTATCCCAATCAAGTGATCTTAATAATTGTAGAGATACAGCTGACGAAGTTATTAGGCACTCCTTTCTTAAACTTAAAAAAAACACATAGTAAGGCCCTATGATTTTCTATGAAGAGCCATTGATACGATCGAGTTAGTTCACACAATAGGCAATCATTGTAAGCTTAAGATTTCGTAACGGTATTTTAACTAGTGCGTTTTACCACTTGATCTTACTTGTCGATTTCTTTACTTATCATACTAGAGGATGAGATATATTGAAAGCATATACCATCACATATTATCGAAAATTTCGGATATGCTAATTGAAACAAGCTTCTTTGTGGCCGTCAAAATTATCGTACGGATGGCAAACAACTTTAGTTTTTTCCTTGCTATAACAGTAATTTTACCCCTAATGACCACTCCAGAGATATATAATCCCACGCACAATCAGGTGTAAATTAGACTAACAATAGTGGAACTTTGGAGAAAAAAAAAACGTGGCTGTCAAATATTGAACCAAGATAAGTTAAATAAGTGTGAACACATGGAATTATCTGATCGACGCGTTAATGGAATTTGGGATTGTCTGAATGGACGCAGGCTTGTTTGTGGCGACAAAAGTAGTGAGAACACCTTTGCCGGGTGGTGGAGTCTTGAATTCTATCAAAATCATACCAATTTAGAGTCATGTTGAATATTTTTTTGCAACACGAGCACGTTGCTTTAATTTAGTTCTACATTGATCAATTGAATAGCTTAATATGATAGTAAACTGCAACGGTCCTTAGTAACGATGTCGTGAATAATTTGCAACGCACGCACGCGCTAAAAAGAAGGAAATGAACCTTAGACAATACGAATTCAATCAATCACGTCAAAAAGACGGATTCTGTTGGCTAGAATTTGAAGGAATTTGCTCAATGACCACCTGTATGGAATATAGGTGATGGTGAACAAGTGGCCTTCGCGGCACTTATTAGGCATACTCAGCCAAATGTCTCGATTTTTGTAAAGGGATTACCCATAAAAATGAAAAAAATAATGTAGTGAAAAATCTCAATTTCTTATATAGATTGTTTAACCGGCGTCAGGAGCGACCCTTAACAGAAATTTTCTGAATAAATACTAGGTTAAGTCGCCAAACTACTGTGGCGAACGTTGCGCAAGTAACTTTTTTAGTACACATAGTATTTATAGGAAATATATATGTATAATGGAGTCACGTCGGTGTCAGCCTTTTCATTGCACAAATGCCGCCCACCCCCCTTGCGTACGGAACTTGCCACTCACCACTGTTGTGTAGTGAAATAGGATAGAGTAATTTCGAGCTATGCAAAGAGGTTTTCAAGATTCGTTGGCTCGTCGATTTGGGCATTGCAGCTTATTGTTTGATGCGGTTGGTGAAGGAGTGAAGGATTGAGGAAGTGGAGAAGCTTGTGCAACTTGGGAAGGTAAATAACACTGGCCTCCGTTTGGTTTATAAACAGTTTTGATTTTTTTTTAACAATTTCGTGATTTTCTTGGAATTTATGAAAATAAAACTGGCCAAAATCAAGTGTCAACACTTACCACGGTGTTAACCAAGTCCGGTAAGTAGTCTTTAGTAGCATATGTCTCTTCTTATCTAGGTCCTTAACAATAGAGGTGGGACAGACTATTGGCTTGTAGCATCCTGTAATAAGCTGCAGTTGACTAACATTGTGATTAGAGATGGTCTTTAGCTACACAGTAGTCTACAGTGGCTGAGATGCTCTCAGATAGTCCCTTGCTTATTAAGGAGTGATTCTATGATTCAAAGAAAATAAAGGGCAAAGTAAAGATCTATTGTGTTATTAATATTGCATGCCCAGTCCTTGATGAAGCTTGAACGTATTAGTTCTCAATAAATGTGCATGTTCTCTGTGTTTCTTGAAATTGTTGTCTGATGGTTGATCTTCATTTGTTTTGTCCTTTAGAGACTTTTCATTTGTTAAGTGGCAACCCAATCTTTAAATGCTGTCTGACCTTTTGGTGACCAGACGAGATTGATGCAGTTTAGATAGAGTATGAAGGATATAGGTTGATAGACCGTTCGTTTTATCCTTTTAAAACTGATGCAGGTCAATGTGACTGGAGCCAACATTGAGGCTGAAGTAGCAAAAATTGCACGGGCAGTGGCGTCTTCATCTCTTGTTAAGGTATGGTAATAAACTTGAGCATTCAACTTTAGGTGGGTTGTCAGGCTAACTGACATTGAAGTTTGTGAAATGAGGCTGCTGTTTATGGAAGAGATCTACACTAGGGACGCATTGCTTGTGCTGCTGGCTATGCTGGAATTCCTTTTCAGCTAAATAAGCGCCATATAGAACTTGGTGACGTTCTTTTGATGGATGATGGACAGCCACAATCATTTAACAGGTATTAGGGAGAGAATATATTCTGTGGTTGGAACTACGGTTTACTGAAGAGCTTAGCTGTAATGTTAACTGAATGTTACAACAAGAATATATGTTGAACGCTGTAGTTAAATACAGGGTAAGCAGTATGAGTGGTTCCTTCAGAGTTGCACAACTATTTTTCTCTGTTTCATTCTTTAAAGAAGGTAACCAATCGCCAGGTTCAAAGACAGAAAGGATGTACTTCTCGTCAAAATCCAACTAAATTGCTTTTTGCTCGATCATATTTTTAATCCCATCACCCTTCATCTTTAGCAGGTGAACATCTACTTATTCAAACGTGATATTTTCTTTGATAAATATTTAGGGACTGACGCCATCAGGGTACCTTTTGGCCGTTGGTGTAGACTACCAGATGTGCGAGGTTCATCCTGATGGCAATAGGTATTTCATTTAAGTTGTATGCCCATTTCTTTTTTTTTTTTTTTTTGTAAATTGTATTGTGCATGTCAGTTGTATAGAGAGGGATATAACAAATTTCTGCTAACTTTGATGAGTCACTTCCATGGTGTATGGTAGTTTAGGCGTGCATTGAAGTCGAGATTATGAAGTTTGAGTGATCTAGGTTTTCAGAACTCTGACCTCAAATACCTCCAGAAAGGATCTGAATGCATTTTTATTTGGTTGCTTGCTTCTGTTCTTTGATCATGTTGTGTGTGCTAAATTTTGTTTCAGTTCCTCTGTGATGGTCTGCTTCGAGTGTTTTTGGCTTCTCTGAATTCATCAAATCTCCATATATATATATATTACGCATATTCATCATGTTTTGAATTTACTGGCGATATGCACAGACCACCAATCCTGCCTTTTTCTGGTTTGTTGTGCCATCGTGCTTGGGTGATTGAAATGACCATTGTTATTAGTCAAAGCACAATGTTGATTGACTTTGCTGTGAGAGATGACTTGTGATGCTCGCAGGTTCCTTTCATAAACAGATACTATGGAAAAGCACATGAAGTTATCTGATGCTATCTATATGCAAAGGCGGGGATCTGGAAAGAGAGGCCAGAAAGGGAAAGACTTCTCACGTGGGGCATCTGGCAAGGACTCGTCCAAGAGGGACAAGAAAAAGAAGCAATGTCGCCGACCATCTGGGAGTAACGATAGGTGTTTTAACAAGCTAGATGACAATGATTGCCGTCTTGGCATTCCAGATGACATGTGCCAATTTGATATTTGAAATCCTGTCCCCGACTCCTCCTGTGGGAGTAGCTTCTTCAAGAACTCCCCGACTCAGGTGCACTACTCTGCTGCAGAGGTGCTGTGAGATGATCTCTAGTTGATGAGCTGCACTCTTTGGATGGTGATGTATATAAATAACTCTAACGAGTGGTTTTGTTTGGCAACTGTTGCAAGAGCTACCTAGTTATACTCATGTTTGGACAACTGGTATTGATGCTTTGAGACATCAAGTGTGGATGTTTTGTATGTCCACGGTACTACGGTATTCGCTGTGGTCCATGTTTGACTATTCAGTGAGCTTTGCATATTTCCGTATGTCCGATGGAGTCCTGCATTCGGATCTCTGTATTCCGTTCTTTTGCGGAAACTGAAGTAGGTGTTTTCTAATAAATTCGTTAATGACAAGGGTGTTCGCAAATGAGAATATGTGACTAAAAAAAGAAAAATTAAGAACTCTTGTTATACAAAAAAAAAAACAAACGTGAGAAGTTAAAAAAAAATGATGTTTTGCTTCAAATAGAGCAATCTTTTACGTATACGGAAAAGATTGTTCTATTGTAAAAAAAAACGTAAGGATTGAAGTTCGACAAAAAAAAAATAATTAACGCGTAACGTTCGAAAAAAAAACGATATTTCGTTTACAAGAGAACAATCTTTTGCGTTTACGGTGAAGTTGGATAAAAAAAAATGTAAGAATTGAAGTTCGATAAAATCTTTTGCGTATACGATGACAGCTTCGCAAAAAAAATGTAACGCGTACATTTCGACAAAAAAAAACGAGGGTTTGGTTTGCTTAGAGAAGAACAATCTTTTGCCTTTAGACTGAACTTGGACAAAAAAAAACACAAAGGACTGAAGTTCAACATAAAAAAAATGTAACGTGTGCATTTCGACAAAAAAAAACTACCGTTTTGCTTAGAAAAGAACAATATTTTGCCTTACAGTAAACTTGGACAAAAAAAAACACTAAGGACTAAAGTTCGACAAAAAAAAAATGACGTTTCGCTTAGAAAATGACAATCTTTTGCCTTTTACACTAAACCGCGACAAAAAAAAAACTAAGGCTTGCACTTCGACATAAAAAAAAAATTAAAGACTCAAGTTTGACAAGCTGTTGTGCACCCTTAGTTGAGTTGATAGAGAAGTGTTATCATGCGCATCCTTAGTTGAGCAACACCCTAGCGTAAACCAAGCTGCTGCAAATTTAGGGATTTTTTTAAAGTGGGTTAAAAAAAATTATTTGTAAAATTGGGTTTCGGACCCCAAAATTTTGGATTTTAGGATCCGTCTACACTTGAAGTGCCGGACAACATTTTCACAACATTTTTTTTTCTTCAACCCGGTCTCCAACCGGTTGGATAAACTACGGAGTACCAATTTGAAGTGTGTCCGGCACTTCAAGAAGGCGCTGGGACTGAATTTCGACAAAAAAAAATGTAACGCGTACATTTCGACCAAAAAAACGAGGGTTTGCTTAGAAAAGTACAATCTTTTGCCTTTAGACTGAACTTGGACAAAAAAAACACAAAAGACTGAAGTTCGACAAAAAAAAATGTAACGCGTGCATTTCGACAAAAAAAAAACAACCGTTCCAGCGCCTAAAAAACATTATTCATTCATGCAACAAGTATATACTTCAAAGGTCTTGGGAACGTCCTGGACTGCCACAGTCAACGGCTCCATAGAAATTCAGCAACTTCAGGGGCACCACCTTTTCCTGGGACAAGCAATATGTGCAATATCAAGCTTCAGCAACTGCAGGCTCTCACCATCCTCGCCTATAAAACCAGAAGAATGCAAGGATTTGACACATCAAAGCTCTATAATGCATCATCTGAAAATTTCAATTTAAGGAGCAAGTCTACTACACATTTCAATTAACAATGGTTCCTTTATCCAATATGCTCCATAAGTTACCAACAAAAGCAGTTTCATTGAGAACATCATCCGTGGCACAATTGAACAAGGAAACTAGTATCATAGAGGAAAACCTTAGAGTGACAGGGAGAGACCTCGGTTTTTCTTTAACGTGGTGTGCACATTCCCGACTATTGATGCTGCGATTGTGCATTGTCCACGCCTTCGTAATCATTTGACTCATTCATCCCAGGATGCTGAAAAGAGTTGGATGACCCCTGTACAAAGGAACAACGAATATACTTATACTGTAACAAGCAACATGCCTAAATAAATAAGTCTAAAAAATCTCACATCAACAAAAGGCAAGCTGTACCTGACTCAAAATGGTACCATGAGATCTATTATGATACTCCAACATCTATCCAAAAGACACCATTAATAATAAATATTACCATAGTAACAAGAAGATGAGATAACATTGGGACTGAAAAGATTTTCATAATAACCACCTGACTCGTGAACGGGGAAAATCCATTCATGATCCCTGGTGGCATGACATATGGCGATTGCATCTGTAGTTGTAAAGAGGCGCAATTAGTTGAAGAACAATAAGAAAAATTGATTGATCACTAGTTAAGCTTTCGTTATGTCGATAGAAGCAATGTTGACAAAACATAAGCTAACATACCCAATTATTAAATACCTGACTGGGGATTGGACAAAATCCATTTATAATCCCTGGCGGCATGAAGTATGGTGGTTGCATCTATATAAAAGGTACTAAATTAGTAAAATATAAATACACGTTAAAGACTAAGAGGGACATACCTGATTATGAAAATTTAGATTTACTGTAGGACCACCAAAATTGCTAGGATAAAATGCACTTCGAATTTGACTTGAATTACTCGAATAATGTGGAAAATGACTTTCATCATGTGTTGCTTGGACAACCAACTCTATATTATAAAGTAGTAAATATGTTAATTGGCATCATATTGCATAAGCCAAAGATGTAACTAATCATATTAACAAAACAATGTCACTTACCTCGATTTTCTATTCGTGATGGGGCTGTTCCTTTCTTAGATTTTTTCTTTTTTTTCTCACTTGAGCTTTTAAGCCTTCCATAAGTTGTTCCCTTTCCTTTTCTCCGAAGGGGGTCCAATACCGAAAGGTCACACGAGGAAGCCTCATTATTGTCATCATCACTAGCATCAGTAGTCTCAACCACACATGATTTGTAAGATGAAATTTCAGCCTTAGTTTTACCCAAGTTCTTTCTCGCTATTCTCATGGTATTTACATCTTCTGCCCCCAAACTCATCACTTCAAAAGATTCTTGCATTAACGCGGAAAATCGATTAAATTTACATTGACCGGGTGACATTTCTTTACATTCATCATTCACAATTCCTTGTTTGGCACCTTTGGTCCATCTTTTCAAAATATAGGAAGATGGAATCTCCTTCACCAATATGTTCATATTCAACACGTGCAAGGCATGACGACATAACCACCCTTTCGATTCAAATAATTTGCATTCACAAGAAACTGAAAAGTCTGCGACGTTAAATCTAACAACATTTTCACGATGAATCCCTCCACGCTTGAGAGTATATACATACTCCAATCCATCAAATGTAGTACTTGAAATCTGTTCAGAGAGACTTTGCAAAAATTCTTCATTGAACCTTTTAAAAATGGTACGAGTATACAATGAAGCAGCATGTGTCAAGATCCCATTATCCAAAACCTGCAATTTAGGCTTCCCACGAGAACTGTAATCATCTTGACTTTCAATTTCTCTCATGTGTTTTAATTGCTCTTCATAGTGATGGACAAATTCTACAAGGGTTAATGTCTTGGTCGACATAAGCTGGAAGACATTATTGGTACTCTCACTCCTTTGGCTTGATGTTATACCGCATGTAAAAGTATCACGACCAAAAGCTAAACTCCATTTATGTCTAATGTCGTATAATCTTCGAAGCCAATTGTTATTCTCAGTACCCCACTCCTCTTCCATTTCTCTCCAAGTAGATTCAAATTCATCCTCTGATCTGCACCTATACATAAGCACATAGAAATATTTATCCTTAAAATCTGGCTCCTTGTAAAGATGTGGAATATTTTGATTGGCATTTTTCCCAATGTGCCAAGTGCATAAACGATGTTGTGTATTCGGAAACACCATTCTAATGGCTTTTGCCATGGCTTGATCTTGATCAGTGAACATGGTTTTCGGAGCCCTATTTCCCATAGACTTCAAAAATGTCTCAAATAACCAAATGAATGAATCCGCAGTCTCATCCAACAAAAATGCACAACCGAATAGAGTATTCTTCCAATGGTGATTAATCCCAACAAAAGGTGCACATATCATGTTATATTTGTTGGTACGATACGTGGTATCAAACACCAACACATCACCGAAACAGTCATAATCATATTTGGACAAGCTATCTCTCCAAAATAAATTTGTCATTCTACCATCTTGATCTACCTATACCGCGTAGGAAAACATCGGGTTTTGTTGTTGCATACAATGAAAATGATTCAAAAGGCTTTGACAATCTCCCCCACTTATACCATCGGATTTTTCCCTCTGCAATAAATTTTGAGAATCACGCAAGATAAAACCCAAGTTTTTGCTTCCTCCTGCTTTGTTTGCTAAGTATTTATGTGCCGCAGTTCCCCCAATGCCTGCTCTAGCCATATCCACTAAAGCACCCTTTTCATAATCTGATATCGACCGTCCACATCTAATGAAGTGCCTTTGATTTTCCGGCACAAATGCATGATTATGCTCAGAAACATATTCTATCACTTCGTAGACACCATTATCAACCTTAAATTTGATACGCGCAAGACACCCACATCTAACTTCAAATCTCTCATATTTCTTTTCTTGATCAGATGAGCTGACAGAATGCCCCTCACAATTACACACAAAAGTCCGTCGGTTATTTCTCCTTTCCTATTTCTAACCATAAGGCCCTTCCTCACACCAAATCCTTTGTTAATTGCATAGGCCACATACTTATGATATGCTTCAACATCATTTGCAAAAACCATCCCTACTGCAAACTCAAATTCTTTTTCCATATCACGCATTGCATATGCAAGATGGGAAGCTTCATGCTACAACCAAATGGACAAAATGTAATTAATGCAGTGCTTTTATTAAAAAAAAATCATCTCGTCTGTTACTTAAGAAAGCAAAATATGTTTCGCATAGTATAAGTGAAGAATTACCTCTGATTCAGCCATCCAATAACTTTACATATGCAAATTGACTGATGTGATGACTTTAGAATAGGGATAGTTCTTCCAAGTTCCTTCCTAATAAAACACAGAATAAACATTTTTAGAACACAAGTCCAAAGAAATTTAAGGATTAAAATTTGCAGCTAAGTTATTATAGGCAAGAGGCTCTTACCAACAAAAAGTAGACAAGATAGCTCCATTCACCAAAAGATAGAAAAGTGACACCGAAATAATTGCAACATCATGTGAAATGTCTTGATCATACTTGAACATGCAAAAAAGGACAAACAAACAGAAAAAAAAAATAGATGAGAGATCAGTGAAGCACTTTCTAGAAAAGAATTGACAATGATATGTGCATATTTAATAACTCAAAGCATGCAGCTTTTGGACTACAATCCAGCAGAAAGATTTGAATTCTCTTTGCCGGTCACACCCAGTAAAAATGGAACAGTTTGCTTACTTTGGATCAAGAACCAACTTTTGGACTTCTTTGATAGCTGAACTTGCCGCGTATAACGATATTTTTCCAACCTGCATAAAGAACTCCAGCACGTGTAAGATATGAGAGACAATTGCACATGCAACATCATTATCTAGGTACAATTTTTTGTCACACTGACTTCCAGAATCTGAAGTTTCGCTTCATGATCATTTGGAAGACAGCGAATTTCTTCAGTGAGTCTGTGAGCTTCTCCCAAGCTTTCAGGAGACAAGAAATCAAGGCCTAGCTGTACATTAGACTGAAAGGTACAAAAAAGAATGGTTACAAATTGTTGCAAGTAAAGTCCAATGAGATGTTGGGCTATGCATAGCACAACATAAACTTAAGAATGATATGATCTTTTAATTAGTACTTCAGTCAATTATCTTCATGCTGGAAAGGTGAAAATGTATTTTCATGTGATTCTTTCACGGACTGAAGACCATTCACAGAAAATATTATGACGGGGTTATCTCCAAATAAGATCCATAGATGACCAGTGAGCACATAAATGTGCACAACAAATATTTTCAAGATCGCAGACACACTGTTCAACGATAAGCAAAAGACCAATTGCCAACCTAAAACTAAACATGAAGCAAAATAAACACTTTAAGCGGATAATTAATTCCTCCATATGTCTTTTACGTAAGAGAAATCAAATAACAAATTATTATAGTCCCCTTGTCTTCTCAAAAGAGCCATACAGACGACATGGTGCTACGGGGATCGAAGGGCATTGTTGTTTCTGTTTTGATTGAAAAACCCTTGTGCAATGAAGTTTTACTTGAGAAGCAGAAAATAAATTGTCCAAACAGAGACATAAATCTGTAATTGCTGTGATTGCTTCTACTAATTGATAGCAGGTGTAACCACCATGGTTTTCTCGATTATAGCTTACTTAAGTGATTCAAAAGTTATCCAAGACAATTGGATTACATAGTTCAAAAATTTATTGATACTGATTCAGTAATGAAAAAATCCATCTCGTAAAGCTTGCCGGTGAGCTATAAAACTAGAAATATAATCAACAAAGAAGCTTGCCTGGACATTTCTCAACTGGAAAGGGCATCCAGCCGGGATAAATATCGCTTGTCCCAGACACTGTACGAATGACCAAGGCTCCACTCCTGAGAATCGAAAAGGATTTTCTTTGACTTAAGATGTGCAACTCAGAGAACTCAGTAAGTATACTAACTTGACAATGATTTGAGTAATCACATTCTGGAGGCTGGTTCAAATGTGAAGCTTCTTATCAGACTAAACCAGTTGTTGACTGTAGGGACTCATAGACAATAACCACACAGTATACTCATTATCCAACACAGCAACACCCAAAAGTACTTCAAAAGCATTGCAGCATTTTTGTCAGTCCTGAAAATTTGAATTTGCTGGTAAACTAAACCAAATTCTAAAAGTACCACAGTCTACCAAATCAACAAAATCCTCTCCCACAGTACCAGTCATATGTTAACAGATTGGCTCAAGAATTGCATAAAGCAGAACAAAAAGTGTTGCTCACATTTTTGCAAAGAGGAGTTCAATTTTTGCATTGAAAACCCTAACCTGAGGTCGTCGGACGCAAAGGACAAATCGGAGCCGCCAATGGAGTTCTGGGAGGCGACGGCTGAGGCGGCGGCGTGGTTCTGGTCGACGGGAAAGTTTTGGTCGAGCGAAGTGTTTTTTGTCGAGAGAGAGAGAACTTGGACAGAGTAGAGAGTAAATAGTGAGAGGGAGAGAGAGGAGGCGGCAGCAGAAGGGGTGTTGGGAGCGGCGCCGTCTAAGGCGGCGGCGGCGTGGTTTTGGTTGCGGGCGGGAGGGGTCGGGTCGGAGGCGCGCGGCGGCGACCGTGTAAGGAGACAAAGATCTGAACTCGGGGGAACAGAGAGAGAGAGCAGTCGACGCGAAGGCGGCGGAGGGGACTTCGGGACGTCGGAGGCGAAGGCGAAGGCGGCGGCGACGTGGTTTCGGCCAACGGACTAGGGTGGTGTTGGTCGCAGATCTAGTCGAAGGAAGGAGAATGGGTGAACTTGGGGGGAGAGAGAGAGGCAGTCGACGCGAAGATCCGGAGGCGCTTCGGGACGTCGGAGGCGAAGGCGGCGGCCACGTGTCAATCGGGTGACGCACTAGGGTGGTGTTGGTCGCAAATCTGGTCGAAGGAAGGAGAATGGGTGAACTTGGTGGGAGCTGAGAAGCCGATTTCATCCGTGTTCCTGACGAGAGTACGGAATAGAAAGAAAGGGAATCGGAGAAATAAAAGTGAGCGTTTTAAATTGAAAAAAGACAGGTGCCCGATTTGCCACGTGTCAACAGTGAGTTGCAATGCACAATCTACGTGGCAAATCTAATCTACCTAATATTCAAATTTTTAATCGAATAGTAAACGGGAAATCATAAATTTTCATAAAATTAATCATCCGATGTCTCCATGTAAGCTTCTCACGAACCCCGATCGATTGTAAATAATGACGTCACGCCTTTAGATTACCGAAACAATCTTTTAACGCGTACATGCGTACCCATTTACAAACTTCACCCTAGATTAAGTTTCGAAAGATGGTTTAACAATATTCATTGCAGTTTCCTCCCACATTACGACATAAACTAAACCAATCTTATGAAGATTTTTTTGGGGTCAATCTAAGAAATTTGATGTGGCAACGAGGATTAGACTCCGTTTGTTTTGTGAAAAAATCAGCGATTTGGAAAACGTACACTTAACAATTATCATTTGTTAATGAGAAACTCAAATGGATGATTAGGGCAACAAAGGAAAAGACTTGGTGGCTAGACTCCTCAAGTTATCCTTCCCAGCAACCATACATTAGATTTCGATGGAATGCAATATGAGACGATTTCAAAAGACTTCCATATTATTTTGGCTAAGGTACGTAAAAATGTAAGAAGTCGAGTTTCGCTTTATCAGAAAATCATACCTTCCCAAACGAATGTTGTATTGGCTAGGTGATTTTCTATCTCCATCTTTTTGAATTATTAGCTCCTTTTATAATGCTAGGGGGGCTGTAGTACATCATTTGCTTTATAATACTTACAATTTTTAATAAAAAAAATTGTATCATTTTTAAATAATTAATTAATGAAAAATATTTTGATTTTTGATAAAACATTTTCATATTCAGTCATTTTAGTCGGATTGAACTCATTATGCTTGGCTTGAACCCCACGCTCAAGGAATGGACGGCAATCTGGTCCCTACTCTTACTCATTTCATTTGGGTGTAGTTTGAAAAGAAAGGCAAAAGAGATAGCATCTATTCCGTTCGCCGTCACGGAAACATAGTGTTTTCTCTCGCTGATGTGAGATGATGAAACTTAGGTTGAAATTTTTCATGACAGCATTTGAAAAGTAGACAAATAACATATGATTTAATTAGGTTTGGCAATAAGCCTACGCCCTCAGTCAAACACTTCATCCCTCTCTCTTTTTTCTTTTCTTCTTTTCTATTTCATTAAGTATGTACGGACCCATAGATATACAATCTGATAGATTTTTTCTACAAGTGAAGTCTCTACAAATTAGGAAAAAGAATCCTCTACAAATCAAGAGGAAAAATAAAATCCCTACAAATTAGGAAATTATAGCTCATGTCAACACTCCCCCTCAAGTTGGCACGTAGATATCTTGCATGCCCAACTTGTCTAGTGAGCTGTAGTACGCCCTACTTAAAATAGCTTTTGTTAAGATATTTGCTAGTTGGTCTTCGGATTTCATGAATAGAAACTGAATCAACTTAGAATGTAAGTTTTGCTTAATGAAGTGACGATCCACCTTAACATGTTTAGTGCGATCGTGTTGGACATGATTGTTGGAGATATTGATAGTTGCTTTGTTATCACAAAACAACTCCATTTTAGACATAAGAGCAAAATTGAGATATGTCATGAGTTTTTGAAACCATAGGAGTTTACATAATCCCTTAGCCATTCCTCTAAATTCTGCCTCTGCACTTGAGAGAGCTATTACTTCTTGCTTTTTGCTCCTCCAAGTAACTAAATTCTTTCTGACGAAAGTAAAGTACCCCAAAGTTGATTTTTGTCTAACACACTTTCAGCCTAGTTTGCGTCAATAAAACTTCAATCTTAAGATGCCCACTCTTTTGAAATCGAAATCCTCTCCCTGGAGCTCCCTTTAAATACCAAAGAGTTCGCATTACAACATCCATATGGCCTTCATAAGGAGCGTGCATAAATTGACTTTCAACACTCATTGGATAGGCAATATTAGGATATGTATGCGATAAATAAATCAGTTTACTAACTAACCTTTGATAACTTTCTTTATTTGTAGGCACCTGATCAGAATACTCTTCAAATTTGGGATTTTGAACAATTGGTGTGCCTGCAGGTTTGCAATCTAGCATTCCCACTTTGACCAACAAATCCAAAATATGCTTCCTCTGGGATAGAAAAATACATCTCTTAGATCTTGCTACTTCTATCCCCAAGAAATACTCGAGTCCTCCAAGATTTTTCATCTCGAACTCCGTTGAGAGCTTCTGCTGTAATTTTGCAATTTTCTTTCGATCATTTCCTATGATAATTATATCATCAAGATAAATAATCAGCACAATTATTTTACCTTGACTTCGCCTCAAGAGGAGGGTGTGATCAGAATTACTTTGAACATGCCCATACTTTTTCATAGCCACACTTAACCATCCAAACCAAGCTCGAGGAGATTGTTTTAATCCATAAAATGATTGCTCCAACTTACAAACCAATCCTGGATGTGAAGAACGATTATAACCCGGTGGAGTATCCATATAAATATCCTTTTCAAGGTTACCATGGAGAAACTTGTTCATGACATCAAGCTGGTGTAATGGAAAATCTAAATTAGCTGCAAGAGATAATAACACTCGTACAATATTTAGTTTCGCAACAGGTGAAAAGATTTCCTAAAAATCCACTCCATATGTTTGTGTATATCCTTTAACTACCAACCTCACATTATACCTTTCAATGGACCCATCTGCTTAATACTTGACCGAGAACACCCATTTATATTCCACTGTTTTCTTTCCTTCGGGCAATTCTACCAGCTTCCAAGTATTATTTTTCTGTAATGCCTCCATCTCTTTCTTCATAGCTTGAACCCACTTAGGAGCTTTCAAGGCGTCCTGTACTGCTCCTGAAATATAAATTGATGATACATTTGAAACAAATGCCCTTAATATCTCGGACAATTTTTTAGTCGAAGCATAGTTAGTGATCGGATAGGCAGAGTTCTCTTTCCCTCTAATATCTAGTGAGTATTGATTCGGGAGCTTCCCTTGATTGTGCTTGGTAGGTAATTTATATCCCACAAAAATATTAGAATCATCATGTAAACAAGTAGTA
Source organism: Psidium friedrichsthalianum (assembly GCA_019149425.1). Lineage (NCBI taxonomy): Eukaryota > Viridiplantae > Streptophyta > Magnoliopsida > Myrtales > Myrtaceae > Psidium > Psidium friedrichsthalianum. The sequence goes on along the minus strand of JAGVVM010000429.1, from coordinate 6,586 downwards.
AGAAAAGTTACCTTAGAAATTTTCTTAATAGTTGGGTCAAGTACTAAAGAAGACGGGGGAAGCTGTTTTGGAAGAGTTAGCTAGTCTTGTAAACTCAACTTCTCGAGGACCTGACCTTCCCTTGACGAGATTTGTTATGAAACCTTCTAATTAGTTTGCCCACATTTCAAGTCTTCTTGCTTAATATCCATCGGTAAATTCTGGCCTAGTTCTGCCCTAGCTTGTGTTACACCGACTCGAGACACGACACGCGACACAATAGAGCATAACATGCTGACATGTGAATTCTCAAAAAATAGAGAATTTCCACACGTTGGGACACGTTGTACGTCGATAAACTATTATTTTTATGATTTCAATAATAATAACATCATGATGCTAAAACTGTTATTAATCTCCTCATTAGAAAGGTCTCAAAATTCCGACCAAAAAAAAAAAAAGAAAGGTCTATATCATGTGCAGGCAAATCAAAACCATACCTTGCGATACTAAGTGACAAAGTTTAGGCTAATTCCAACAATATAATAACACATTCCACCATTAAATTTTAACATTTAACAATAGGTGGAAAACAACAAACAAACCTCATTTCACCATAAAAAATAACAAGAAGTCATTGATTTACACTATTCGCTCCTCCTGATAAAAGAATGGACTCTATATTCGGCTCATCAAGTGAAATACTTGCCACTTCAGGCAGTCCAACATCTTGAAATGTGTCAAATGCATCTCCACCAATATCTCACATCTTGATCTCTCCTTTTAAATATCATGGGTCTTTTCTTGATAGAAGACAAAGGTTGCTATTAATGAAAACCAAATCTTTTGCAAGTATTGGAGTCATCCTATTTCTTCTCGCCGGGTGCACAAAGGAGTAGATACTCCAATTTCTCTTGGTTACAAGAAGCTTTAATGCTATTTTTTGAAGCATAGGTGCACATGCACCATGTTCAACCCACCACATCTTAGGCTCCATAAAATACTAATCTCGAATGGAATGAAGTTCTTGAAAATGCACACTATTGCACGCAAAATCTATATATTCCACACTCACCTTGTAGAGCTCATTTTTATTAGGAAAGTATTTCCTAAGGCATTTCTTTCTTTATTCATTGATCTCATAATCCATGTATGAAGAAACTCGAGTAGAATCTTCATCAAGCCATTGATCACTATAGTACCTTATTTAACAAAACATAAATAAGTAAGAAGATTGTTATATCATTATGTCAAAGAAAGAATAACCAATATAATAGTAATCTCATAAAAGTTTAGAATTTACTTAGGATTCATGGCATGTGCCAAGCAATGAAGTGGAGTGTTGTTCTTAGTACAACAATCCACAAGAATTGTATGAACCACCTCATAAAATGAAGACTCTCATCGAGCCTTTTCACTTCATGCACATATATAGCTTTCTTCACTTTTTCAATCGTCAAATTCCAAATGTCTAAACCAAGTGAAGATAAGGCTTGTCGATATCACAAATTCTAAGCATATCATTAATAGGAGTCATGAAGGAAAGTATGTAATCAATTGAATCCCACAAGAAATTATCCAACACCTAACCTAGCCTTCCCTTGATTATCATCCTGATAGATATTCTATTTCTCACAAATAGCCATGTTTTGAAATCACTTCTTATCAACTTAAACTTTCTAGGCATCATAATCATCAATGCAAATCGTGTATCTGCCACGGAAGGCAACTTCAAGTGAGTAAACTTGCCGTATATTACTAATCTCATGGAATGATTCATGATGAAATTTTTGATTTGCATAACATCATCAATAATCTTTGTAATCCAACTAAATTTCTTGTGTACTACTTCATTGACCTCCACATTCTTTATGGCACAAATATTCTTTAAAGCTAGATTGAGCGTGTGCACCACACAAGGCGTCCAAACAATGGACGGGAATTCTTGTTCAATAAGTTGTCCAGCGCCCTTACAATTTGAAGCATTATCCGTAATGACTTGGACCACATTCTCATGTCCAACTTCAATGATCACTTCTTTCAATAAGTTGAAAATGAAATGCATGTCCTTTCTTTCATTCAAACAATCTACCGATTTTATAAATATGGGATTTTCATTTGACATCGCCCTAAAGTTAATAAGTGATGTGATCTCTTTATGAGTCACTCCATCCATCACTCACAATATTGACACCTTTATCCTTCCACATCTTTTTAATAGTGCACACAAACTCTCAATATTGCCTTCTCTTTTTGCAACAAGTAGTCCTCAACAAATTAAATTTCGGTGGTACATATTCCGCAATGTTGTGATTAGTGGCATAAGTGAAAGCTTCATGAAAGTAAGGGTTATTTGTTAGGTTAAACGGCAAGCCCGCCAATAGAATTTCCTAGCAATCAAATGATCTAAATGTTCCCATTGAGACATGTTGAATGCCTTCTCAATTGATCCTCCACTCTCACTTCCCATCTTTCTTTTCCTTGAGTCAAAGGATGAATCCATTTGGACACTACTACAACTAGAAGTGGGCAAAGGCACATTTCTAGGCGCATTACTCTCTAATCTGTCATTGACCTTTCCATCTAATCTTTCCATCTCCAAAAGATCTTTTTTTCTACTTTTTCGTATTTTCAATTCCTCTTCCACTTATCATTACAAATGAGCCTTAATTCTCGTGTATGAACTCTCAAACTTTTTTTTTTCACAAAAATCGCATTTCAAATAGCAATTACCCCCCTCATTGTCATGATTAGCCAACTTAGTAATAAACTCCATAATGGTTTATTTAAATCTTCAGTGCTACTGCTGTCCATGCTTGATAAGTGGATATCACTCTACAAAAAATGCAATTACAAAACTATAAATTTCATATGTCTAGAGCATGGATTTATATTCAACATACAAGTTTTGCCCCCAATAACATGAAACACAGAGCAAGAAGTAACAAAGAGCCAGAGACAGAGGCAAAGCAACAAGATAGAGTAAGACTCAACCCAATAATCTAATCTGACATTGTGGCTCTATTTTCTTTGTGGGCTTCATATGCTATTCAAGTTGATACTCACTGTCCAAGAAAGTTTCCTCCCATGAAAAAATTAAGAACCTGATGCATAACATAGAGACACAAATGTTGATGTCTATTCTTGAAAAATTCAAGAAGCCATGCGAAGCATGCAGAAGATAGCATCGGTGATACCTTGAATGGGATACCACTTGTGAGTTGAGGCGAGTGACAAGGCGAGGTGGCAGCTAAGGCCAGCGAGAGGAGGGGAGCGCGAGCGAGGAATGGTGAGTCGCTGATGAGCGAGGTCGGCGAGAGACGAGTTGCGTGGTGAGTGGGGAAGGTGAGTTGCGTGGTGAGCTGAGGCTGACAGAGGAGGGGAGATTGAGGCGAGTCGCGAGTAAGGGAGTGTGAGGGTGAGTCGCGCAAGAGAGAGAGAGAGAGAGAGAGGAGAGAGAGAGAGAGAGAGAGAGAAGAGAGAGAGAGAGAGGATGCAAAGGAGAGAGAACGTGAGGAGTAAATTAGGTAAAAAAATTGGTTTTCACTTTTCACTTTTTGACCCATTACTCGCGTTGACTTTTGGTCAATGAGTCCCCATAATTTTTAGCATGTCGGACATGTGTCCGTGTCTGACACGTGTCCACATTCCAATGCTAAAAATAAGCGAGTCGCATAACATGGGCCCTAGCTGCTGGTGGTAATGCCGATACTCTATCAATTTGCACTCCGCCTGAAATGATAATAATACTACTAATCTCCCACTAATTTTTCTTTTTTGTTGTACCTCCTCATGGAAAGAAGAAGCGGTGTCCTTAAGAAAGATTCTGTCTCAAGAAATGTCACTTCCATTTTAACATATGTCTTCTTAGTAATGGATTATAGCACCGATACCCTTTTTGATGTAAACCATAACCTAAAAACACAAACATTACAGCATAGCATAACAAATGTTTCAAGTTTTGTGCATTGCGTTTTTGGATGTGAACAATGCGATGTAACCAAACACCTTAGGAAAAATAGTAAGAACTGATGGTAAGTGTACATAGAGGAGAGCGCCTTCAGTGGTATCTAAAATTCTCACACCTTCGACGACATTCTATCAATAAGGGTGAACCGCTGTAGTCACTGCTTATCTCAAAAACAATGAGGGACATTATTTTCAAGTAAAAAAGAACAACTGTCTCAGGATATGCTTATTCTTGGGGCGTTCCCAAGCATAATGTTTCATGGAGTAAGCCATGCTGCAAAAATATTCTTTGAGATACTGATTAATGTACTCACCACCATTATCACTACAAAGGATTTGGATCTTCCTACAAATTAAGTTTGCACCATAGTATGGAAAATTTTAAATACATTGGCAACTTCATCCTTAGAATTTATCAAATATAACCATATATTCTAGTGCATCGTCAACAAGAAGAAGAACCATCGACTGTTGGACACAAAAGTAATAGGAGAAGCCCCCACACATCGAATGAATCAAAGAGAAAGGAATTGTATTCTTATTGAAACTGATAGGAAAAAGGTACTCGGTGGCTTTTGCCAAAAGCAAGTCTAACAATCCAAACTGATAACCATTCAACCCAAAAATAACTTAGCAAATAACTTCTTCATGTAACCAAATGATGGATGTCCCAATCGCTTATGCCAGAGCCATATATGAGTTTCTGACTTGTAGATGAACCTTTGGACTTGATTGACATTCCCAGAACTGAAGTCGTCCATATAATACAGCTCCCCTTCTCAGTACCATGCCAAATGATCTCCTTTGTGAAGACATCCTGAAACAAACAAAAGTGCGGATACATTAGCACAGCACAATTTAATTCCTCTGCAACTTGCCCAACAAAATAATGATGGGACAAGGAGCATATGTGGCAGTGAGAGGAAGGGGGGAAATATTAATAGCTTCAACTCTAGTCATTGAATACGACACCTCATTAGCATTCGAAATGCTACGGTATCGGATTCTGTAATACTAATAAAGTCATCTACAATAAAAATCATGTCGTCAATCAGGCCCCAGAATCAATAACCTACTGACTACATTGATTATGTAGAGAAGCAACTAAAGCAAAATCATAACTACCTTCACCTTTCTATAGGTATCTTACTCTATGATTTGAGTCGTGGCACCAGTGACAACTAAGCTTCTCATATAACTAGAGAGACCTTCTCTTTGCCATTGTTTCCATCTCCCTATATTTGCTTTCGAGTTGAGCTCCTTCCACCAATCAGTATGCTCGTGCAACTTAAAGCTATCTCTCTCGGGTGTGTTGGCATTCCCACAATGAAAGTAGCCACCACTTGAAAGAGTTATCTGTTTCAGGGCTGTACTGGTTCGTCCACCTCCTAGTTAGCTATTTGTAAATTAGTTTGTGAGCTTTTGCTTAGGATAGCTTGTTTCTTTGTGATAATATTGTATAGAACCTATTAGTGTTACTTACTTTACCCAACATCACTGTTTGTTTGCATATCCTCCCTAAGAACTTCAGCATAAGCCTGCTCACTGTAGGGAATGAGATACATTTTGTAGAAAATTCAGCTCGTATCTTGTCTAGGCGCTCAATTAACCCATCGGAAAAATGTACCACTATCTTTCTGAATGAGAAAATTATATATCATATATCATCTTGGGATACCATCGGAATTCTGGAGGCGGAAATCGCTCTTCTCGCCACATCCTTAAGGGTTGTCATAGTAGCTTCAATAGAAAAAAAAGAACAAACAGGAGGCAAAGTAAAAATGAAAATCAATACAACACAAAAAAAAGATAAAATAATATGTAAAAAATTAAAATAATAAAAAATGAAATCAATATTTTTTTTTTAAAATAAAAAACAAAATAATAAAAAAAAAAAAAAGATATTTTTAAAAAAAAAAAAATAAGAAAATAAAACTTAAAAAAAGAATCAAAGAAATAAAAAAAAAAAAAAAAAAAAAACGATAAAAATAATTACAACAAAACTAAACGAAAAAAGAATAAAAAAAAAAAACAAAATAAAAAAAAATAAAAAAAACTAAAAAAAAATAAAAAAAAAAAAAACAAAATAAATAAAAAAGTGAAAAAAATAAAAAAAAAAAAATAAATGAATAAAAAAAAAAAGAAAAAATAAAATAAAATATAATAAAAAAAACAAATATTACCAACAAAGAAGAAAAATAAAACATTATAAGAAAGAAAAAAAAAAAAAACATAAAAAAAAAAAAAAAGAAATAAAAAAATGAAAAAAAAAAAAAAAACATAAAAAAAAAAAAAAAAAAAATAAAAATAAGGTAAAAACAAAATACAAATAAAAACAAAAAAAGAAAAGAAAAAATCTAAAAAAAAAAAAACAAAAAAAAAATACAAATAAAAAAAAAAAAATAAAAAATAAAAAAAGAACAAAAAAAATAAAAAAAAAGAAATTGAAAATAATCAAACGACAAGTAAATAATAAAAAACAAAAAAAAATACAAAACAAAAAAAAAAATTTTTTAAATAGTAATTGAAAAAAGAAAAAAACAGATAAACAAAAACAATAACAAAATGTAAAAACGAACTAAAAATATAAAGATAAAAAAAAATAAAAAAAAAAAAAAAAATAGTTGAAAAATAAATT